>SJYC01090515.1:0-78138 GCA_006408675.1 Madoqua kirkii | reverse complement strand
CATTGTATATACATGCCGCATCTTCTTTATCCGTTCACCTGGCAGTGGACATTTAGGTTATTTCTGTGTCTTGGCTCTTGTGACCTGTGCTGCCGACTGGGTGGGGCTCTGGTGCTTGCTCTAGTAGTTTGGTAATAAATCATACCGAAATTTAACCCTTAAAGAGTTTAATGCTCTATTGGAAAAGGGTGTTTGTTTAATATTTCAAATTTATTTTATAAGTTTTTGGCTGCAAGACATGTCACTCAGTCGTGTCCAACTCTTTGCAACCCCTTGGACTGCAGCCCACCAGGCTCCTCCGTCCATGGGATTTTCCAGGCAAGAATACTGGAGTGGGTTGCCATTTCCTTCTCCAGGAGATCTTCCTGACCCAGGGATTGAACCCAGGTCTCCCGCATTGTAGGCAGACACTTTACCGTCTGAGCCACCAGGGAAGCTGTAGAATCTTAGTTCCCTGATCGGGGATTAAACTGGAACCCTCTGCATTGGAAACAGAAAATCTTAACCACTGAGGACCACCAGAAAAGTCCTTGAAAGGAGTTCTTAATAAGGGAAGAATCTTTAGCATCATGGAGGAATGAGATTCTAATTCTTTCTTTCAAAGATCTGATCTGGAACCACTATAAGGTCAGCTGACTCAACCTTTGAAAGGAAGGAAAGGGAAAGTCAGATGAACTTCATAAATGGGGCCAAGTGACCTTGATAGGAAATTTCTGCCCTCAAGTTAAAAAATCTCTAGGTCCAGGGGAAAGCTACCCAAGGAGGACTTCTGACCTCACATCCCATGCTCGTTTGCCTTGGTTTCTTCCAGCTCTGCAGTATTGGGCTAACTGTTGAGAGTGGGCGGTGCTGGATGCAGATTTAATTGAACCACAGCATGAGAAGTGTGCCGCCTCCAGGCAAGCTTCTTAGATCACTCAAAGAGCTTTCAGACAAAGGAGTGGCGACATTAAATATGAAAATAGGCTCTGCCAATTTCTCAGTAGCCTGGAAGAAACGCCTGCTAGGATTGGTCAGAGTGAGGCAAGTTAGCAGATGATGTCTCACGTTAGTACATATTAAATTTTGCCTGCTTTTCCACTTAAGTCATTATCCAGGCATCTTTTATGAATTAATTCATCAGTTTTAAAAAAGGCCGTGTTAATGAGACTACCAGAGCTTTCAGCTCCTCCTTTGTAATACTAGAAACTACAATGTGAGGGGTTGGGTAAGAGTTATTTTTAATTACATTTTAAAATTACACACATTTTAGCTCACTGGAAGGAAAAATTTCAAACAATACAAAAGTGAATACAAATAAAATGCTCAGATTTTTCTTACCTCTCTGCCACTCAGTTACCAGAGATGACCATAGTTTGAAAGTATGTTATTTTTTACTTCAGGCCATGTGCTATCTTTATATAAAAGTGATCATATGAAATTGTTTTGTTTTTAACTTAAAATAGGATCATATTTTACAAACTATTTTGTAAACTTTTTTTAAAGCTGTTCATAGATCATAAATAAATTTTGTCACAGTTCTAAAAGTCTATTATTTTAAAATTGTTGTCAAACAGCTTATAACTCATTTTAAAAAATGTTTTATTTAGAAATTCATCATATGTATATATTTGGCTATACTGAGTCTTAGTTGCAACGTGGGAACTCCTAGTTGCAGTGTGTGGGATCCAGTTTGCTGACCAGGGACTCAGCCTGGGCCCCCCACATTAGGAGCACGGAGTCCCAGACACTGGACCACCAGAGAAGTCCTTCCGTAACTCATTTTTCTATTCACTAACTGATGGATGTTTAAGTTGTCTTCAGTACTACTTCTCTGTTATAAATTATGCTGCTATGAACATTCCATACACATGCTTGTAAGAATGTTTCTCTAAAAGACATTGACAGAAAGTAGAATTAGCAGGTCAGAATTTAGATGCATGTCTGGATCTGTTGGTGGAGCCACTTGGCCCCTACTTAACGGTGGATGAGTGTGCTCTTTTCCCTATACCTTTACCAACACAGAATATTATCACTTTTTAATATTTTTCCCGATAGTAAGCAAAGAAAGAGACTTCTGAATTTGGCATTTCCCTGATCCAGTGAAACTGAGCATCTTATCTTATTGATTAGTATTATATATTTAGTCTGTGAGTTGCCTTTTTTCTTTTCTATCATTTTCCAACTTAGAAATTAATGGTAGTAGAAATATTTTGCTTAAGCACTGATAATATTTGGCCAAAGTGGTACTCAGCATAAAGTTTTCCTTCTTAAATTCATTTGTTAAAAACAAGAAAGACTAAAACTTAAGCAGGAGAAAGTTTCAGAGAGCAATTAATAAAGATAAAAGCAGATACAGCAGGTCGCCTACTTTATGGTATGCATTCACACTTCAGCTAAACACAGAAAGAAACAAAGAAAGCAGAAGTGAACTTTTGAAAACAAAGCAAAAAGCAATAGGTTTGATAATTAGAATGAAAACTTGTCTGTTTTTTAAAATATCTCAACATTTCTGATCAAGAAAAGGGGAGCACAGCATTTAGGAATAATATAAGAAATATATGTAACCACAAATTCAGAGATTTTAAAAATTAATAGAGCAGAAGAATAAATTTTATTTGAAAAAAAATTTTTTTTATTTGGCTAGAGTTGCTCCTGTCCTCTTGGAAAGAGTTGTCTGGGTGAGTTATTAAATTAATCATGATGACTAATTGAGGAGGGGTTCATACTGGCATTTCGTGCCGAGTGACCAGGAATGCTAAGCATGCAGGACAAACCTTCACAGTGAAGAATCTCCAGAAATGCCAGTTGTGTCTGTAGAAATGACAAAAACTGATAGGAGAAAACTTCAATAGATCCACGAAGTGGAAAACCCATCCTCCCTCCCCGATAAAGGCACTAGACTCAGATGGTTTTATGACAGTTTTATCCAACTAGATATTCCTCTGTTATTTCAGTTGTTCCAAATGTAGAAAAAGTCTTCTGAAATCTTAATACAAGACTGGCATAGGAGAACAGTACTTCCTGTTTCATTTAGCACAGTCACTTATTTTTCTCTAGTGTTTAACTCTTTGCCCCCTGAACACTGGGGGCATGCTCCTGCTCAGAGAAACAATGGACAAGTTTGTTAGCAAATGGGAAAGTAGCCAGGACCTCTAAAAGTCATTGTTCTCTGTGGTGCTTTTCTGCAGCATCCACTGATAGTGTTTCGGTCCAGGTGAAGTGGTTAGTTAGCTTAGGACAGTGATGCACGATTATCAGAAGACAGTGATATATGGGGAGTCCTTGGCACTGCTACACCTCTGAGGTCTTAAGATGCAGTTAAGTCACTACTCCTGAGAGCTGTGCATTTTGGTCTGTGTGAAGTTCGTGAAAACCTTAATCTTTCTGAAGGGGAGGGAGAATGTTATTTTAGCTTCTCTCTCTACTCCCACATCCACAGTGCTGCCAGTCTCCGAGCCTTTGGGGAATTCTATAGTGTGAAGCCCGGCTTTTCCTTTTGGCAGCTTGGGACTGAGTTTTGTCAGGTGTGTTTTGCACACCTTTTAGTAGAAGGCCCACTTTATTAAGACTATGGGAAGAAGATTTAAGCAAGTACCTGTGTTCAGTAAGCCATCTTAACGTGGAAGTCCAGGCCAGCTTTTCTTGGTAGAGTATAAGGAGTGAATTTGGATGCTTTTCCCAAAGGCAAAAATTGTAAATGAGAGAGTGTAATAGTTCAACCTCATCTTCAGCAGCTTCCTCTTCTCTCACCCTTATATCAGAGGAGCCCTATTGTATCTTTTCAATTTATATTTCTGAGTTGGAGCGGTTTACTTTTCTTTCCATTATGGAATAAGTTCAAGCTTTGTAAGCTATTCATCCAATAGCTAAGCTATTTTCTTCCACCGAATGTATCGACAGCCATTTATATACATATATATACATGAGACATATGTAAAATAATAAAAGGTCAAAATATGTTAAAGTGGTATAAAGGTAGTTTTAGAATTCAAAAAGGGATAAATTATGTCAGTGTAAGAGATCAGAGATGGCTTTATGAAGGCAGTGCATTTGAGCTGAACCCCAAATAGAGAATTCTAGTTGATGAGCAGAAGTAAGGAAGAAGAGGGCCTTTCCAAGCAGAGTATATGGTATCAGTAACAGTAAGATGGTGGGAGACGACAGCATGTTTGGAGAACGGTAAATAATCCAGTGTGGTTGGAACAAAGGACTGGTCATCGAATACTGGATCTCAGATGGCGGTCTATATTCCTCAGACAGTGAAGTGTTGTTGAAGCTTTTTGAATGAGGTGACAGGATAGAAGCCACACTTTAAGAGCAATCGTCACGGTGTCCTCAGGGGATTTGTTCCTGGACACCTCCCCTCCTTCCCCCTCACATAGCAAAATTCCTGGACGCTCAAGTCCCTTATGTTAAATGGCATAGTGTTTTGTATATAAGCTCCATGTGGCTTCCCAGATACTTTAAATCATCTGAATTACTCTGATTCCTGATACAATGTAAATAGTGGTAAGTAGTTGCTGGCCCATAGTAAACTGAAATTTTGCTTTTTGGAACTTCCTGGGATTTTTTTTTTTTTCTTTTCTTTCTGAGTATTTTAAATCTGTGACTGGTTGAATCCACCAGTGCGGAACCCATGGATATGGAGGGCTGAGTATATGTGTAATTGTAGAATCTCAGATTGCAATTAGGAGAGACTGGAGTTAGGGATACCTTGAAGTTGAGAGATCTCACGGAATCTCTTAAAGGAAATTAGAGCTCATACTAGAGGGATGATAGGAAGTGACTGGAAGGAGAACATGAATAGCAGAGGTTTTAAACAGGTAGCATTAACAGGAGCTTACATTCATCCAAATATGGGTGAATGAGGAGGAGAAGCCATTAAGGATGAGTCTGAGGTTTTGAGCCTGGTTAAGTGGGGAAGTATTGTGCAACTAACAGAAACAGGATTGAAGGAGGGGCACGTTTGAGGAAATAAGTCCAATTCTGGATTATGTTAAATTTGAGGTGTTTCAGTTACCAAAATATCCAGCTAGAAGTATAACATAAACTCTTGGAAATGTGGGTCTGATGTTCAAGAAAGATGTAATGATTAAAATACAGGTTCATGAATCATCCATGTTGAAGTAATAGATAACGTAAGAGAAAATCAATTGCTGAGGGAAAGAACAGAGAGATTGAAGATGTCAGGAATAGAACTTACATTTAGTGGCAGAGAGGAAAAACGTGGGAAGATAGCCAGGATCATGCAGTGTCTTAGAAGCCAGGCTGAACTTCCAAAACCCCCCAGATAACTGCCTGTCTTATATCAGATAGTCCAGAAGTAAGAAGTCTAGAGCTAGGATGGCAGTTCACGGTGGCCAAGGACCCGGTTTCCTTCGCCATCTTACAGTTCAAGACAACTGTTGAAGTTTAAGCTATCAGCCCAAGCCAGAAGGAGGAGAAGGGCACTTTGAAGATGGTTCTCAAAAGTTGCACAAACCACTCTCACTGACAACCCATGGGCCAAAGTTTGGTCATGTGGCTACACCTAGCCACCAAGATAAGAAATGTAGTTTTTATTCTAGGTGGTTGTGAGCCAGTCTAAAAAAGTCCCATGACCAAAGAAGGAGGAGAGAATGGGGACAACTAGTAAACAGTGTCAAATAATATAGTAAGAGCTAGAAGGACAAAGACTAGAAAAATCACTGGGCAATGAGACGGCCTTTGGTAAATCCTAGATGAGAAGATATACTTCTCAAGTGGGAAAAGGTGAAATTATCCCCAGATTTTGACATGTTGTTGAAAATAGTTAAGGAAGTTTGATCTAAATCATCTTAAGTAAATTGGTGCAGTTATCTTCCCAAGAGTATAGGCACCAAGGAAAGAGGTGAGGAATTGATCTTACAGAGAAATCATAGTTTTCACGAGGTGAATAAAAGCGTAACTGAGCCTGGTAGTGAGGCTTGCATTTGAATTCCTTCTCTCCCACTCCTTGATCGGCAGCTTTGAGGAAGCCGTGTAACCTCTTTAAGGCTCAGTCTATGGGTGAAGTAGGGATACAGATTCTTCCCCCATGGTTGTTGTGAATATTAAAAGAGAACATGCTTAGCACAGTGTCTGGCACAGAGGAGCCAGTACCTAATGCTTGGTAGCTGTTGCAAGACAGCTGAGTTAAATTGGTAGAGGACTCAGTCAGTTGTTTCTTGAGTATTCAGCAGGGCTCAACATTCCAGCAACTGGAGAAGAGAAAGCAAATGGTTGTGAATACCCAGTATTGGAACTGGCAGAAGATCAAGGGAAACGGAGATGGCAAGTGTGCTATTAAGTCAGGCCTGGTTAAATATCATGGCCGAGTGGAAGCTGATCCAGGCAGAGCTGGTGATGCTGCACAAGGAAGTATGAGGGGCCAGAGGTCCAACACAGCCCGTGAACAGACTTTTAGGGGAGAGTTTAGGGAAACGGGGAGATGCTTGGTAATTGGGACCAAGCCTAGTAGAACAGTCCTGAGTCTCATGGCCGAGGTGTGCCTGTGGGCACTGTCTTGGGAGGACGTGGTTCCTGACCTGAGTGTTCTCCACCGTGCTGTCACACATAGCTCTGCACTAAACTTGGCGAGACGGCTGGTCCTGCCCTGGCATTTGAGCTTTATTCTGCCTGGTTCACAGGGCCACTTAGAAGAAACCAGTCTTCTCTGTTGAGCTGGGGAAAAGGAAACAAGACTCGGCGCCGTGTTAGCATGAAGAACAGTTTGGAAACCATTCTAAATGAAAAATGCTAATGATGGCAGCTTCCATTAACTGAATGCTTCTTACGGGCCAGCTGTGCGCTGGGTTCATTTACACTGATTAGGTCATTACATATCTCCAGACAAATCTTCCGAGTAGAGGCTATTTTTATCCCTGTTTAGTAGATGAGGAAGAAAAAGTTAGGTGTTTATCCCTAATGTGACCATACCCAAAGCCTGTTTAACTATGAGTTTAAATCATTTCCCCTCAAGCCCTGCTACTATTCATGTTTTAATGTCATAGAGCTGGAAGGGAACTTAGGTCATCTAATCACAGATTCAAACCATACTAAATCTCAAAGCCTTGGAGAATGCATCCCAGCCATTAATTTTTGAGAGAGACCCAGAGAGGAAAAGTCACGAGGCTGCAGCTCCAACTTGAATCCCAGTCCAGCTCTTGTTCTGTTTCTCAGTTTGTCATGGAACAGTGTGGACTCTCTGTCTATTTGTCTTGTCAGGTCATGGTCTCCAGCAAATGTCTGGATAACCCACTCAGTACCTTCTTTCCGAGGGAAGCACAGTGACCCTCCAAAAGCATCCCCGTATTTGGGAGTTCCCTGGACACACACAGCTTCTGGCGCTCACTCCTGTGACTAAGCGTTTGGAAGGTTCTAATCCTAAGGGCACAAAGAAAGTAGAACAGCCTGGGAAACTGAAGACCCCAGCCTTCTCCTCTGAGCCTGAGGATTGTTTTAACATAGCAAGTCCTCTCACACACTGCATTTTTCAGCCCTCATTTAAACCAGCAGGGGTGACTGGAAATGTGTAAATGTTAAAATGTTATTATTCAAAAACCCTTGAGAATCCCCATGGATCATCGTAGTAATTAAAATGCAGCAGAGAAGACCCCTTGCTTCAGCAGCTCACAGGGCAAAAGGAAAATGCACACCGAGAATGAATAAAAATGGAAAGTTGAACGGACTGGGAATTAGCATGCTGGTGTGTCCTGCTATTCAGTGGAGCAGCAGGCCTTGGTGTGTGGGGAGAGTGAGGACACAGCCCTCCTCGTGTCCTGTTCCCCCTGTTCCTCTCCTGGAAGGGCAGGTGGAGGAGTGCCGTGGGCAGTGGAGGACGAGTGTTTGAAGAGCTATGGAGCTCCCAGGGCGGGAGCACAGTGATTCTCAGTCGAAGGAAGGTCTTGGGCCAAGGATTCTCCTCTGGAGTCCATGAGCCCTGGGCACAAGGGTCCTGTCTCTGATTTTCTAATTTATTTCCACTTTTTCTGAGGCCTGTTAAGGCCTTTCTTCTCCTGCAGTGTCCAACTCAAAATCTACCTCCTCTGAGAGGCCTCTTGTTTCAGAGTTATCACACACTCGTTGCTACTCACTGTACTGTGCATTTGGTTTATACTTTTCTTTAATCTTTGCTTTGAGTTATAGTTATCTCTTTATATGCTGGTCTCTTCCAATAGCTGGTAGGCTGATGGAGCAGAGGTCATGTCTTCGTCTTTATATCTTCGGGTGCTCCCTGAAGATGGATATTTCGCACACGTGTAGTGATGGAAGGAGGGATCACAGTGATGATGCTGGGCCCTGTTTCTCACTGGGCTCAGTCTCTCACTTCAGCCTTCTCACTGTCTTACCTTTGGTCACCTCCTCCTGTGTCGAGACGTATAAGGATGATGTTTGTACTGGGCATGTGCGGAGTTGTTGACAATCCTTGTGACAACCTGTGAGAAACGAGAAATAGTAGGTCTCATCTGTGAACAAAATATGAAGAACAGGTGTTCACATCTGTTTGGAGCTGGCATGTGCCAGGCATTGTCTAAATGCTTCGCACATAAAATTCCCATAACAATCGTATGAAATAAGTGCTATTAAGATCCCAGAATTATAGATGAGATTGCCAGACACAAAGAAGTTCAGTAATTTGCTTAAGAGCTGGCTTTTGGTATTGGGGCTTGGGGGAGATCTGGCTTTTGATCGGTGTATTATATTGCTAACATCTTGTCCCTAAGAGACCTAATATTATCCTGACTTTACTGAAGGAAAGGACCATTGAGTAGGTCTTTTCCCACTCATTGATTTGCCAGGAAATCTAGCTTAGCCTTGGATATAGTATTTTATGGGAGAGTGCCAGCTTGTTGAGATCCTCAGGTTCTTAGATCTTGACCAGCTGTCAAATGCCAAGATGTCTTTTCTTGGAAATTCCTGAGTGAGTCATGTCACATAAGAATCCCTTCCCATGATTTCCTCTACTCTGGTGGACTGTGGTTTCTCTAATGGGATTATGACCCTCAGAAATTCTTACTCTTCGCATGTTTCCTCCTGCCATAAGGTTCCATTCCTTTTTCCGCCCACTTCCTTCTCCAGTGTCTGTCTGTTAGGGAGCTCTTGGCATGTGTCTCTCTTTCTGCATTGATAGCCGGCATGAGTGCATGGCTTTTGGACAGGGCCTTCATTGTTGGTGACGCTAGCAGCAATCAGAACATGCTCTGTGGCCTGAGTTCCAAGGTCCACCCAGGCAGTGTGAGCCTGGCTGGCTCCCAGTTCTGGACTGGTGTTTTTCTTTTGTTGTTGGACTCCCATCTCCTCAAAACAGTTGTTAAGTAAGGAGCTAGAAGCTGGTGCCAAGGAAGAGAAGCCTGTTACCAGCGCCCTCTTTCACATTTAGATGCAGTCAGGGGGACACTGCCCCCTGGGCCAGAACCTAGAGGAAACTGGCCATTAGGATTTGGTCCTGGAGATGGCCAGTTTTCCACTTGATTGACTCCCACTTCCCTAGGAACTCCCATTGGCCCGAATCACCATTAGATGCTTATGTGGCCCCACTGTCAGCCTCAAAGGCAGCTTCATGCACACTGGCAGTTGACTCACGTGTTCATACCCCAAAAGTCAGGGCTTCCTGAGGCCTGAATGAAGCCATGCAGAACTCCATATACGGAGCACTTCCCTGGAGATACAATCCAGGCTGTTCAGGGCTTATTCAGTGCTCTGGACTTGACCTTTGGGGTTTGGGGTGTGAAAGTCCCAAAGCAGTCAAGAGTAGAGGAAGGAGAGGCCAGAGTTCATGCTTCTGGGCTCCTGTGGGTGAGTCATCAGATTCACGAACTGGAGTTCCTTGGCCGCCCCTCCATGGCCTGTGCAGACCTGCCAAAAGCCAAGCCAGCTGTAGAGACCAAACTGTCCTTCGGGTGGGGTGGGGTGTGTGGAACCATATCCCTGCTCAGACCTCAGGGTGACAGGCTCAACGTTTGGAGAGCTGGTTGTCGGGGTCCTTCCTGAAACGCAGGCCTAGCACTGTGGGACCCTGGTGTCGGGCTCGGGCAGTGCAGGATTGTGTGTGGGAAGTGCGGCCCTCCTCACCTGATAGCCTTGGGACTGCAGGCCTGCTGATGAAGGAGGGCCATGCTGTGCAGGCGGGCCCGGGAGAGGCCTCCCAGTGGGGCTCTGCCAATCCCAAGGGGAAGTGTGCCGTCACAGTGTGGTGAAGATGTGCCTTCTCATCACTATCAGCACATAAAAGAGATTTTTAAGGACCATGCAGGCAACCTGCTTATTTTAGATCTTGAAGCCCAGCAAGATGAGATCACTGCCAAGGCCACATAGCGAGCGAGCAGATAGCAGGACCAGAGCCAGGTGTGCTGACGCCTGGGTCTCCCCCATCTCTCCAGACCAACCACCGGAGGCTAAGGGCCTTAGATTTCTCATCTGTAAAAATAGTTGAGCTTGACCCTTTGGGTTCCAAGATCCTCTGATCTCATGAACAGTTTGGAGAGCTTTGTACAGACTAGAGAATCGTTTGGTGTCGGTACCGTACATTTCCACTTACCGAGAAAGTCAGGTTGGACATTAGCCATGGTGTGTGAACTAGTGCTCAGCACAGGCTTGTCATCTGCCCTGCCGATGTGGGTTAAAATTGCTAATAGTTCTGAGTCCATGCAGGGAGAGCCTGTTCAGTGTCCTGGCATGATACTGATGTTGGACTCTGATTTGGTCGATTATTTATGCAACCTCAGGGCAGAGGTATTTCGTCCCTCGGGGAAGCATACAGTAGTGGCTGGCCTCATGAGCTGGCAGTGTCGGGTTTCCAGGATGTTAGGGCCGTCTCTGGAGCACGGCACACGTCTTGGCACTGACAAATCAGACCCTTTTGATTTCAGTGGACCAGCTAAGGTTAAACTTAAACAAATAGGAGCAGCTGGGAAGCTTTGCAAAGAATGAGATGTGCACATTCTCAAAAAAAAAAAAAAACAACTCTGTGTTCCCTGAGGAAGGAAGGATGAGGCGTGGAACTCTGAATCTCTGCCCCCCACCCCCCAGCAAAATCTGAGGAAGGAAGCAGTTATTTCTCTGCTAGTTTGTTTTGCACTTTCAGTTAAGGAATTCCAGAAGTTGCAGGTTGTGGATCTTGACTTCTATCACCCCGCCCCCCCCAAACTGTTGCTGCTTGCCAGAGGAAGGGAGGGCGGGTGGCTCTAAATAACACTTTGGCCTTTATGGAAATGTATCAGATGTTCCAGGAGTGAGTCTCGCTTGCTCGTGCTTGCTTACTGGCCCGCTCTCTCTCCCTCCTTCTCACTTTTACTTCGCATTCACTCCTTCTCTCCTCACTTGTGTCCTTTCTGTTAGGATATAGTTAGCACCTCCTGTCGCCTTATATAGCAAGGTCTGGTCGTTAATGTTAACAGAAATCTAACAACAAGGAGGGCTGCCAGATAGCATTAATCAGGCCAGTGTTTGGAATTTCATAAATGCTCTGACTTTGGGTACAAATTGGACATTAAGAACATTACGAAACTGTGTTTCTGACTTCTCTCCTCTTCTCTCCCTCTGCCTGCTCCCCAGCCATCCAGCTTCTCTCCCTTTTTCCCTGCTTCTGAATTCCTCTGCTCCGCCGTGCGCTCGCTGCATTGGAACTTTGTTGGTTTTTGCCGCATTTAATTTTGTTATTTCTCTGTGTCTCCGTCCACTCCAAGACCACAGGCGGAGCAGTGGTGGCCGGAGCCAGGACTCTGCGGAGGGGCAGGACGGGCAGGTCCCGGAGCAGTTCTCAGGTCTCCTCCACGGCTCCTCCCCGGTGTGTGAGGCGGGGCAGGACCCTCTCCAGCTGCTCCCTGCCCCTGGCCAGAACCATCGAGAAGGGTCCCCCGCGCAGGGCGCCTGCCCCGAGGAGATGCAGCTGGAGCAGACAGGCAGGCGTGCATCTGGAGCCTCCCCGCCCCGCGTGCTGGACCAGAGTAGGAGAGCCGGCCACTCGGCAAGCCTGCCCCCCGCCCACAGCCAGACGCACCCCAAAACTTCGATGCGCACGGCCTTTCCACGCCCTGGGGGCGCCGAGGAGGAAGGTGACCTGAGCGGGGTCCGGAGCCGAGCCCCTCCCACCAGCAGACCCAAGGCTGAGCTCAAACTCAGCCGCAGCTTGTCCAAGTCTGACTCTGATCTCCTGACCTGCTCCCCGACGGAGGACGCCACGATGGGGAGCCGGAGTGAGTCCCTGTCCAACTGCAGCATTGGGAAGAAGAGGCTAGAGAAGTCACCCTCCTTCGCCTCCGAGTGGGACGAGGTAAGGCTGTGTGTTGTCTCAGGGAAGAGGGCCAGGCTGGCCGAGCCTCTGTGCTCACCCGGGCGCCGATGCCCAGGACCAACATAGGGGCTGCGGCTGCCAGCTTCCTTCACACTTCTACCAGAGTGTTCCCGACAGCTGGGAGGGGGCAGGTGCCCTGGAGCCAGGACAAGGGTCTTCGTGCCTGCGTGGCAGAGGACAGGTCCACTTACGGTTAATCTGCAGGGCGGAGGCCCAGCAGAGCAGGACTGAGGGAGAAGCCGTTCCTAGAAGTGACATGCAGTTTGGAAATATTTCGATCCCATCGGCCTAACCGAGGGAGCCAGGCTCACCCTGAAGATGCTGCGGAAGAAGTAGAGGATTCCTGTGAGCCTTCAGGAGGAAGAGGGGAGATGCAGGGCTGGGGGGACGGGGCTTTGGGAGAAGCTGCTAAAAGGGGACCAGAGGGGGATTTTCTGTTTCCCACCACGTGTGCTTCTCCTGTTTTTCCCAGGAAGACCACATGCTCCCCTGGCAGAACCTTCTGCCCATCCCACATTCCTGGGTTGGTGGGGCAGAGGGCTAGGTGGTTCAGAAAACAGAGTGATTAATGAGAAGAACACATTTGGAATCTGAGGCCCAGGTTCCTTTCAGAGCCATTGTTATAAAATGTGCCCAAGTATTTTGCAGTGACTTGTGACATGTCTTCCTGGGCAGAAGAATGTGTTTCTCAAAGCTTGGTAAACATGCAGGGAATGTTCAAGTACAAGCCTCGCAGGCTTCTAGCTGAGAGGAAGCTGACTTTGAAGTGGACTGGATCTGTCTCCCTGGAACATTTTCACAAGTTGAATTTAGCTCTCAAAGAGGAGAGGACCACTGCACCTGGCATGTCCATTTGAACATTCTGTAGACTAAATGCCCTACCCAGCCCATCCGGGTTGCAGCTGTAAAAGTTATGTAAACCAAAGCTAATCCCATTCCCAGTATGGGAACAGGGCGGGGCCAATTCCTCCAGCACTCATCCCCAGATAAGACGAGGTTTAGGACTCTGTTTAGTCAGGGAAAGGAAGATCCTGTGCCAGAGAGTATCTTCACTGTTTAGCAAACCAGGATTTGGTGGTGAGCCTGTGCCAGATGCCAGGCCACTTAGGGAAAGGTCACTGGTACTGGAGAGCACCTGTGCCCGAGAGATGGCACATGAGAGAGCAGAGGTTTGTAGGGACATGTGCTCTACCTTTGTTTTCAAAACAGAGTTTTTTTAACTTATAGTCCAGTATAGGATAAGGCAGCTTAAGAGTAAGAGGCACTATTCTCTGAAGTGGCAGGAGAAATCAACAGAGAAAAACATCAGTGGGAGTGGAGTGGGCAGAGATGAGGCGTATGAGAGGGCGGAAAGGGGGCTTCGGAAAGATCACAGAGCGGTGGAGTTGGACATGGAATTCAAGAGCCAGGTCTTCTGGTTAGAAGCAGATTGGAGCCATGGGCTGGAGAAAGGACATTGAGGTGGAGCGAGCAGGTGAGAGAGCGCAAGGGTCTGGGGGAGCTTTGCTCACGTGGCTCCTGTAGCAGGCAGAGTCTGTACAGGGAGAGGAAGAAGTAAGGGCAAAAGGTGAGACTGGGACTGGAGAGTGAGAGGACTTTGCCTGAGGCTGAGAAGCGAGGGAGTGATCTGCTATCACGGCAGTGTCTCAGAGTTCTTCACAGGGGCTGCTGGACCAGCTGATGAATCACCCCTTCTTTATGCCTCACTCTGAGTACATCCTCCATCCCAAGTGGTCAGCAGCACTGGACGATTCTTCATAGACTCTCCAGGCCCTGTTGGTGTGCAGCACTGCCAGGCAGTATTACGGGCTCCACTGTTTCCTCCTGGAAAAGAAACATACAATCCCCAAGGCACAGCCAGGCTTAACTGAAGTTGCCTGTTGGGTCTCCTTACATCCTAATGAAAGGAGGTGCATGCGCTGATACTGTCTTGGTGGGTAGAGATTGCTGGTGGATACAGGGAACCCAGGGACTCCTGGGCCAGGCTGTGGTGAGGCTAAGCACCAGAAGGACTGTTACATTTGAAGTCTGAAAAAACTAAAGGCAATTGAGGTCTTGTTGGAAAGCATTCAGAAGATGAAGCTGTGCTTGCCTAGTAAACATTAACAGAGTGCTCTACGTTTAACCCTTCATTATTGTTTGGAGCCATATTATACTTGGTTGGGGGGATAGCTCTATCTAAAGAGAAACTTGAGGAGTATTTCCCACCCTGTTTGGCCCTAAACGCAGGGCTTAGCAGACTTCCCTAGAGCAGGGCATTAAGTAATGGCTGCTTGCCACTCACCCTGACTCCTGCCTGAAGGCTGCTTTGCCTGTATCCTGTGCTTGACAATTTTATTTTCTTTGTCGTCATTAGCTCTAAGGGGTCGGGAAGGCTGCCCTGAGGAGCTTGGGCCCAGCTCAGCTCTTCACCAAGGGGACCAGGAGGAAGAGGGAGGCTCTGGGGCAGGGCGCTGGGACCCCAGCGCACACGGGGTTGCCTGTGGGTCGGCCGAGCTGATCCTGGAAGGCAGCACAGGGCCCCCGCTCCGGAGTCAGTAGACCTGGCTCCATGAATTTCACCTCCGTGTGGGAGACTCCAGGAAGCCTTGGAGTGGTTACCCTCATTCGTGAAACGAAGGCGGTCAAATCTGTGTTTCAGAGTTGTTTTTACCAATTAGATACGTTTCAGAACTCAGCACAGTCCGCAGTAGGCATAAAGTGTTGTGTGAATGGTAGATATTAATACTGTTATTGTGCCTGCAGCTTTGGAGGGAGAGAACTGGGGCCTGGAGCATCTTCAGAACTTGAGAAAGGCAGAGCTTTGGGGAAAGGGTCGGTGGAGACTAGGACGTTCAAGTGCTTCAGCTTCCTGCCTGACTCTTACCCATCCAAGACAGAAGAGCCCGCCCCGCCTGGGAGACGAGGGCAGGTGCCCCACATTGTCCTTTGAGAAATTAACGAGCTTTAACGAGCTTTTCTGCCTGATTCCCTGGGAGTAGAGGGTAGAGAGCAGTCCGCAGCCTCTCCCCTTTATTTATTGGTCTGGTGTCGCCTCTGCGTCGGGCCTGTGTGGCCGCTTGATTGGCTGGGTGTGGGGGTAGTGTCGGTTGGGCACGTGCGCAGTGGACGGCCACTGTTTTCACATGCAGCCTGTTCCTCTCAGGTGTTACTGTGGGCCCTATTGATCGCCCTGGACCAAGGATTCTGGAAGTTAGCCTGGTTAAGGGCAACCTCTGAGACAGTGGACACTAGTGATGCTTGTATTCTCCCTATTTTCTGTTGTGTTTACTAATGAGAGTTTGCTTTGAAGAGTGCTCAGGCTAAGAGGCGCTCTAAATCCCAGCTTCAGTAGACCCTTGCTGTGTTCTCCAGTCAAATCAGCACCTTCTTTGTCTTAATGATCCCTTGTGGCATCACAGAAGGTAACTGAGAGGCTGAAGATAAATAAACTGTAAAATATGTAGATAAGGAGTGGGAAAATCACCTTCAGCTCTCTACATAGCCAGTCTCTGTTCATGTTTGATATATATATCTAAATTTGAGATCTTAGTACATTTGCTGGTTTATAATTTGGCGTTTCTTACCTAATTGCTGCGTATCGGGGATGGCTTGCTGGAACCGTGTCAGTAAGATCGGATTCAGGTCCTCATTCTGAAAAGCACAGTATCCTGTCTCTGCTTATATCATCAGGTTAGTTAGTTCGTTCTTCTAGCTGTTCTCTGGTTGTTAGACGCAGTGCATGGCATCTTCCATCTGCCCTTCAGTGTGTTCCCCACCCTCCCTACCTGCCTGTGTGCCCCCGGAGGCCCACTCTTGTGAACTGGATCACTCGGCCAAGGAAATCTTGGATTGGCTGGGTTGCTCTACTGAAGCCCCCCAGCCCTGTGAGAGACCGTGTCTCAGTAACTGTTCTCTGTGCATTTTGGTAACATTCCTCCCCTAGACCCTCTAGGTCTGGGGCTCCACCCTTGTTCCTCTCTCTGTCCCCAACACAAACCTGTACCAATAATCCCTTTATTTAGGTCCTTCAGTTCCCCAGTTCAAATGTGCCTTCTTTTTCCTGCAGGGACCATGAGTGATACAAATGTTTCTAGCACAGTTTCTGTCAAGTCTAAACAACCATAGATGGCTGTGTGCTGGAGCAGTCCACATGGCTCTTGCATGTAAATTGTAAATTAATCTTCATTTGCAGATGAACCAGAAGGCGTGGATGTTCAGGGTTCTGGGAAGCAGGAGAAATTCATCATTTAACTGGAAGTCTTTCCCGCTTCCAACTCTAGGGAAGAAACCTGTTCTCCTTCCATACAGTTGGCAGTGTCGACAGCATCTCAGCTCCCTAGGTGTGTTTTAATCCTCTGTCGCTGCACTGCACACTGTACCCATAGGCACGCACGTGCACACGCACACACATACACACACAGCAGTAGCAGTTGGTGTCTGGTCAGAAGTAGTTTGAATATATAAAAAGTCCTAAGGGATCAGATAGGTCTCACTCATACCTGTCTTTGAATGGGATTGAAGCTCTGGAAAGGAAAAGCCACAGAAGGCCGCTTGTCTACTTAGCATAAACATTTGAGTCATTTAGAACTCAGCTAAAGGCTTAAGTGATGAATCTGTGTTTCATAATCAGCTTTCATCAATATTAAACTAGTGAGAGATGCGTGAAGAACAGGGACATGCTTTGCATACATTTTGTGCAAACAGAGTAATCTCTGGCCAGAGGCTTGGGGAGTGTCCTGGTTTTGACTGAAATGGTAGCTGCAGGGACCTTGAGTCCCTCCACATGGAGTGAAGGGGCAGCAGCGAGGAGGGCACCCTCCCAGGCCAGGTCCCAGACACTTTTCCAGCAGGCTGTCCAGTTGGAGGCATGATGTCATCGAGAGAAATGCTGATTGGTTCAACTCCACAGAGGCTGTGCTTGCTTTTAACCCTTGAGGGTCAGGTATGCAAGAAAATACCTTGGATCTTAAACCCAGAGATTTGGGCTTGAGTTTCCACTGACCATGGCGGAACTTCCCACACCACTGTTCTGCAGTATGCATTGTTCTTTATTAGGTAAACAAGTCCTTTCTGCTGGGCACAGCCCTCCCACTCAAAACAAGAATGTGACCCTCCTACCCCTGGGGACAGAGTGGAGTCTGGAGTGACTATTTACGTTGCTTCTAGGTTTATTCAGGAGACACAACTTTTATCCTAGAACCTCAAAATTCACCTTTGGTTTTAAGTGGTCTGGTAGGATGGAGGGTGTTTTTGTTTTCCTATTTTAAAAATAAGCTCATTTATTGAATAGTAGTATTAGTGTTAGTCGCTCAGTCGTGTCTGACTCTTTGTGATCCCATGGACTGTGGCCCTCCAGGCTCCTCTGTCCGTGAGGATTCTCCAGGCAAGAATACTGGGAGTGGATTGCCATTCCCTTCTCCAGAGGATCTTTCCAACCCAGGGATCAAACCTAGGTCTCCTGCATTGCAGGCAGATTCTTTACCATCTGAGCTACAGGGTATAGAGTCCTGTGTAATTTGGCCTTTTTGTGTGACGAATCCACGTGGTTTTCTTAGTCTAGATTAAATATATATGTAAATATGGGCACCTCCATGGCCTGGTACATTGTGAATAAGCCAGAGCTGGTCCTGGCTCTGCAGTAGGCCAGTGATGAGAAGATCAGTGTGACCACCCCTGCCTGCATCTCCGGATTTCCTCATTGCTGTTTTTCCTTTTTACTTATTCTGCCCCTTTCTTTTCTTTTATTTATTTGCTTACTTACTTCTGGCTTCCCTGGGTCTTAGTTGCTGTGAGTGGGTGTTCTTAAGTTACGGTGAGTAGGGACTACTCTCTGCTCGAAGTGCATGGGCTTCTTACTCTGGTGGCTTCTCTCTCATTGCCAAGCACGGAATCTGGGGTGAGGGCTCAGTAGTTGTGGCTCAAGGGCTTAGTGACCTCGCAACATGTGGGATCTTAGTTTCCCAGTGAGGGAGCAAACCCGTGTCCCCTGCATTGGCAGGTAGATTCTTAGCCACTGGACCACCAGGGAAGTTCCGCTTCTTGAGTTTTCTCTCTCTCTCTCTTTTTTTTCACCCCTGTGCTCTTTCTCTCATTTCATCTGTGCTCTTTCCTGTCTTTTTACTTTCTTCCTCTTTTTTCTTTTCCTCTTCATTCTTATTTTTACTGGTAGAATCAAGGAGGGGCTTTGCTAACAGCCTTTCATTCTCAGCCTTCTCTACCAGGGTTTTCTATTTTTTGTTAAATATTTTTATATTCTACAGAGCATGTTACTACTCGTGGTATAGGCTTTTTATTTATATGGACCCTGGGAAAACAGTGTGGACTGCACGTGGATTTCCTTTGAAATCTGTGACCCTCAGCAATGACACAGAGCTCTTTTCTGGATGCCACTGTTGTGCTCTCGCCCTCAGAGATGTGATCCTGTCTCTGCTCTGTGTTTTCATGGAACACTGCCCGACCCGCCTGGGGCTCCTTTACCTTCCTTTGTCCTGCTTTCTTCCCCAGCGTTGGTGCCCCCAGGAGAGTAGCCAGTGGGGAACAGGAGTGCTTGTGGCCTGGGCGGGGCCACGATGCTGAGGACTCTACCCCAGGCATTCTGCTCTGTCCTGCTCAGGAGCTTGGATGAGCCAGTCTGCGCCACAGGGCCCACCTGTCCGTAACTCAGAGCAGCCTGTTTATCTCTCTGGACAGGTGGAAAACTGCCTGAGCTCACTAGGAGCCTACAAATGACAATTTGTCTGACAGTCTGTTCTTGCCTGCCCTGATTTAAACAACCAGGAAGCCATTGTAAACTCAGTGGAAGTGGTGTGGTTTGTATAAATGTTCCAGTTCCTTTCTGCTTCGGAGCTATTTTCAATAGACCCTCCAAAGAAAATCAGGGCGGTGCCTTGTGTCTGCTGTGCGTTTGGGCATGCCGTCCTGGGGTCTGCTGCTGGGCCGATAGCTCTGTGCTGGCTCGTAGGATTGGAGAGAACAGCCATTCTGACAGGTGTGAGGTGACAGCGCATTATGGTTTTGATTTGCATTTCCCAGTTGCTTAATGATGCTGAGCATGTTTTCATGTACCTGTTGGCCACCTGTTTGCCGTCTTTTTATTTTGGGCCTTGCTGGGTCCTTGTTGTGGCACATGGCCTTTTCTAGTTGCGGTGAGCAGGGTCTGCTCTCGTTGCAGTGTGGGGTTTTCTCATTGCAGTAGCCTCTCTTGTGCAGCCCAGACTCTAGGCACACAGGCTTCAGTAGCTGCGGCACTTAGGTTCGGTAGTTGTGGTGCTCAGGCTTAGTTGCCCCATGGCATGTGGAATCTTGGACCAGGCATTGAACTGGTGTTCCCTGTATTGCAAGGTGGATTCTAAACCACTGGACCACCAGGGAAGCCCTGATTGCCTAATTTAGAAAAATGTCTATTTAGGTCCTTTGCCCATTTAAAAATTATTTTATATATAAATATATATATATTATTTTATACATATATATTAAATATATATATATATATATACTGCTGAGTTGAATTCCTTGTATGTTTTGGATATTAACTCCTTATTTGGATATGTGGTTTGCAAATGTTTTCTCCCATTCCACTGGTTCTCTTTTCATTTTGTTACTGATTTCCTTTGCTTGTGCAGATGCTTTTAATTTGATGCAGTCCTACTTGTTTGTTTTTGCTTCTGTTGCCTTTTGCTTTTGGTGTCAAATCCAAAAAATGGCTGTCAAGACCAAGCATCCCAATGATTTTTGTAGCAACTATTTGATCTTGTCCACTATTTGATTCAGTTTTCCAAATGAGGAAACTAAAGTTTGCAAGTTGAAATGACTTGCCTAAGATGTTGTTGTTAAACGAGGGAGACCAGTTGGAGCTTCTAAATCTTAATGAGATTGTAGTTATTAATAGCATATAGGTGAGTTGAATTTTTATTTTGGTATTAATTAGCAGTTACTTTTCAGTTCGTATTTAACCCCAATTTATTGCAGCTCTATTTTACTTTTCTCTCTAACTCCAGAAAACTAAATTTTTTTTTGGTCTAGGTATATAAAGGAAAGGCTCCGGTTAGGGTCTGTGACTTCCACCTCACCAGTTCTGGATTCTGCACACTGTCCTGCCTAGCAGTGCTGCAGATATTTGACACTGAGAGTCTGTCCTCGCACCCTCAGACCTTCTCATTTCCTTGCCAGGAAATCCGCTCCTTCTCCCTCAGCTCGGGTGGTGGTTCTCATACCGCTTCCACCCCAGCTCTTCTCTGGCTGTGTCCAGGTCTTCAGGTCCTCTCAGAGTCGTAGGATGTCACCACAGATTGCATTATATATTCTGATGGAGTTTTACTTGTCACATGCCACCCGGTTACACCTCATCAAGGAGTTTGATGAACCTCCTCCTCTCCTGAAAAATCACAGGAACCCATTGTCAGTGAACCCAAATCCAGGGCCATGTGTGTGAGAGCCCCTTCTTCCACCTTAGTAGGCCATACAGTGAGCTGCTCTGTGAAGTGACTGACGGCTCCGGGTTGCCTTGTGAAGCTTCTGCCCGTGCTCCCCGCCTGAGGCAGGGTTCAGCCTCTCCCCTGTTGTGCTTTTTGTCAAAATCAGTGTAGGTCTTTACCCTGGCAGGGAGGTGTGACTGTACCTGCTCTCCTGCTGACAGGTGAGGGGCTGCCTGGCTCCTGAGCCCTTCTCAGGCAGTGTGTAGCATCTGTAGGTCTCTCACTGTGGCCTTATTTAGAGGTAGAGATGGTTTTGTAGTGGTTCTTTTTTTTAAACAACAGGATGGATGGGATTTGGGGAAGCCTGTGTGGTGTGAATGGCCCCATGCCTGCCTCTCTGTAAAGGCTGAGGTTCGGGGAAGCCTGTGTGGCGTGAATGGCCCCATGCCTGCCTCTGTAAAGGGTGTCTCAAGCTCTCATGTGCCCTTGACTCCGAAAGCTTCCTCCCCTCCCCACCCTGTGTCAGTCGCCAAGGTTTTCTCTCAGAATCTCCCCCTTCCTCTCCATCCCCACCTTCTGGATGTCAGCTCAACAGCTGCCACCTCACTGTTCTGCTTTGCCCTGGGCTTCTCCCCTAGTCCATGTTACTTGTCACTGCCTTGACATAGTCCTAAATATTTTGTATCATCTCCCCTGACTAAGAACCTCCCTGGTGCCCTATTGCTATAGCACAAAGTTGAGATTTCTCGGCCTGGATTCATGGTTCTGCAGAGAATAACCCATTCCAGCTTCTGCACATGGCTTTCTGTCTCATCTTGCACTCCATTTGGTTCCCATCAATTCCTTTACCCACTGTTTTCCTCTACACTTTGGTTTATACCTTTGTCCCTGTTGGAATGCCTTTCTCTGATTCTTCTTGTTGAAATGCCAAAAGCTTGCTCACTCATTCACAGTTATTGAGAGCCTGCTGTGTGCTCATTGTTCTAGGCCCTGGGCATAGCAGAGAAGTGAAATAGTAAACAAAATAGATACACCCAGCTTTTGAGAGATTACAGTCAAAAGGGAGAGATTATATTAAACAACTACAAACAAAAAGTCTCAAACAAAGATAAGTGCTCTTGAAAGTACTGTGAGAGGTGGAAGGTTGGGAGCGGGGCTCAGTTTAGATCAGTGAGGACAGGAGCCCAGTCAAGGAGAGGAGGGCAAGCCTCTGTCGGTCCCAGAACCTGCCCCCTCCTAGCCCGTGAGTGCAGAGGCCTCTCACTGGACACTCTCTCCTCAGGCACTAATTTGCCACGCTGGTCATTGCTGATCTTGTCTTTTTGTGCATGGCCTGTTTCCCTAACCAGATTAGAGACATTTGCAGGGGAGTAATCACAGTTCATTTTACAAAAGGGACACTTAGAAATGTGTCAGTGGTTAAGGACCTTGGAAAGATGTCGGAGGTCCTGAGTTACTCAAGGTTTGGATGGCTGAGGACCTTGCCAGGCTTGAGCAGAGAGAGCTTTCTTTTTGTTCCTGAGGGAGATAGAATAATTAAGTCCTTCTCCAGCTCACCCTTCAATCTTTTTTTTTTACCCTTCAATCTTGAGTTTTATTTTCTTACTCATTCTCTAGTAATAAGTAATAGCTCTTTTATATCACAATAAGGGATTCTAGAGAATATACAGAATAATTTGCTTCATAGATGGGAACATAGAAATGTATGGATTTTAGAAGAGGTTTATTGCCAGTGTTTTATGGATTTCTCACTTAATTTGATAGATTAGCTCCCCTCCCTCCATTTTTTTTAAGCCAAAAATGCTTATGAAAACATTCTAATTTGGAGAGGGAGCATTAAAATTTACATTTAAATGACGATATCACTTTTAAGCTAATTCCATTTACTGCTTGCCCCTTCCCCCATACATAAAATAGTTAACAGTCATAAAGGACTTGAAAATAAAAGTCCCCCCTTGCAAATGTCACAGTGGGCATTATAACTCTTTCTGCTCTAATGGCAGCCCACTCCAGTATTCTTGCCTGGAGAATCTCACGGAGAGAGGAACCTGGCAGGTTGTGGTCCATAAGGTTGCAGAGTCGGACATGATTGAATCAACTTAGCACATCATATATTGAAGTAAAGACTAGAAGTAGGTTTGGCCAGTTCTTTCTTGTCCTCTAATCTTTTCAATTAGATTGAGAGGAGAAAAGACCCAAACCAGGTATGTTTCAGGTCCATTTCAGTTAAAATATCAGCTCCTGCCCCGGTAGCTTCATCCATCCCTGTAGGTGTCCAGAAGAACTTGCAGTGGAGTGAATGCAGAACCAAAGAAATCCTCAGCTGCGTCCACGTGTTTAAAGGCTTCACAGGTCCTTATTTTATAGTGTGGAAACGTTAGCATCTCTGACATCTATGGTGCAGGTAGAACTGATTTGTGGAAAAAGGGAATTTTCCAGAGCCCATTTTATTTAGTTAGTTTTTTTTTTTTAATTTTTACTTTATTCTATTCCATTTTTAAAAAATCAACAATATTGCCGCTGATCCAGAATGAAGGTCCTTGATGAGTTTCCCCTGTTGGATTGACACAGAGGTCTGGCCGTGCTGCAGCTCAGATAATGCTGTTTCCCTAGGCTGAATTTCTTCTGAAGGTTCAGTTAGGTTTGGCCTGTTTTCATCATGGGCAGCCATTTGAGAACTGCTAGTTTCTAAGGCCAGGGCCCAGGGATGGATGCGTTTGTTTCACTGCTGACAGAGATGTCAATGTCAAATCTCCCGGACCCTTGAGGATGGCACCAGAGGCTGATCTCAGTGAAGAACTCGTCTGTTGGTCCTCATGTAGAGATACAGGCATGCATGTCTCAGAAGGGTTTCAGCTGCCCAGATGGACCCGAGCAGGCTGGATGTTGCAGCCTCTTTGGGCCCCGTGCCTGGACAAGAGCTCCATCCTGTGTCACTGAGAACTTTATATGACATCATCACTGGTGGTCACACCCAAGCCATTCCACAGAGCAGCATTTGCTGGGTCTCAGCCTGGCTTGTGGAACATGAGGTGCACCTGCCCTGTAACATTTCCACCAGTGGGAAGAGTGAATTTCATTTTTTTTTTTTTTAATTTTTACTTTATTCTATTCCATTTTTAAAAAATCAACAATATTGCCGCTGATCCAGAATGAAGGTCCTTGATGAGTTTCCCCTGTTGGATTGACACAGAGGTTTGGCCGTGCTGCAGCTCAGATAATGCTGTTTCCCTAGGCTGAATTTCTTCTGAAGGTTCAGTTAGGTTTGGCCTGTTTTCATCATGGGCAGCCATTTGAGAACTGCTAGTTTCTAAGGCCAGGGCCCAGGGATGGATGCGTTTGTTTCACTGCTGACAGAGATGTCAATGTCAAATCTCCCGGACCCTTGAGGATGGCACCAGAGGCTGATCTCAGTGAAGAACTCGTCTGTTGGTCCTCATGTAGAGATACAGGCATGCATGTCTCAGAAGGGTTTCAGCTGCCCAGATGGACCCGAGCAGGCTGGATGTTGCAGCCTCTTTGGGCCCCGTGCCTGGACAAGAGCTCCATCCTGTGTCACTGAGAACTTTATATGACATCATCACTGGTGGTCACACCCAAGCCATTCCACAGAGCAGCATTTGCTGGGTCTCAGCCTGGCTTTGGAACATGAGGTGCACCTGCCCTGTAACATTTCCACCAGTGGGAAGAGTGAATTTCATTGGAGAGTCCCTGAATATCTTCTGTAGTTGTACCACTCAAGAGCTGCTTTGGGGAGCATTTGTATACCTCTACCAAGTTTGCCACTGTGCCCTTTCCTTGATTTAGTTTAGACAAATGCTTCCTACTGGTATTAATTAAAATACATTTCCAAGCTTTCGTATGCTTAGCATTATTCAGGCTAGTATCATTGCATTGTTTGCTCAATTCTATGTAATGTGATAATTATGTCTATATTTTCTCAGTTTTGAGCTACAAAAGGAAATACAGCATCGTAAATCCAAAGCCATCTTGGTTAGAGGTAGTCAGCCCTCCAAGGGTGAGGGTTCTATGTCCAAAGAATTGAAGCTGGAGCCAAGAATATGACTGACACCTGTGAAATCTGCCGGACTAAATAGGCTGAGCACAGCCTTGCCCCGAAATCCCAGCGTAACAAGATGAAACGAAGATACAGACACTTAAAGGTGGTGTACTAGAACAGATCAAGGAAGCAGCTCAGTTCACACGGTGATTGTACACCCATGGGGCTCTTTGTCCTGTGAGTCGGTGGCAGACATTGGCTCAGGAACCGTCTCGCCATGAGTAGCGGGTGCAGAGGCGCTGGCTCTCCTCCCTGGAGCCTGCTCTCAGCCGCACTGTCAGTGGCTGTCCAGGCAGGCTGACAGTGTCCACCGTACCAGCAGGTACTTACTCGGTGCCAGCTCTGAGTGCAGGGCACACAGCTAAAGGACCTCGCTCCTTGTCTTAGGGAGCTTTTCTGAAGGGAGTCTGGCTTCTGGATTTTGTGTGAGGAGAGTTTCAGGGCAGTGGTCTGACTGAAAGTAGGGACTAGGGGCTGGTCTTAATGATGCACGTTAGTGTTTTTACTTAAGTTTTATGTGTTCAACAAAAACAGCTTTCTAAATATGCTCTGGTTTATACCTTACATGAGACTAAGAAAACATTAGTTGTTTGTCTATAAAAGAACTGTGTGTTTTCCTGAGTTGGCTTGGCGGGAGTAAGTGTGCCCCTCCTTGATCGTGCCGTGGCCAGACTCTTTTTCCACCTCTTTCACCTTAACGCCACTTTGTCATATGGGTCTTAGGGCTGGTGTTTGTTTTAACTGAGCCCCGTTCACCCTTGTGCCTCGCCTCATGCTGATTGGATGTTGCCAGCCTGTGTTAGGCAGAGATCGGACCGCCTCACTCCTCTCCTCAGTTCCACGGCTGGTTCCTTGGTGATTTCTAGCAAATTGTGGTCATCTCTGTGTATGAGTTTTTCTATCTGTAAAGGAGCATAAAACAAGAATGTTTCCTACAGGTTCCCTGTGAAATCTGGAAGGTCAGTCCCTCGCTTGGGACACATCAGGAGATGATTTGGAAGCCAGGCTTCTCGGAAGCACAGAGCGGTGTCACCAGCGGCTGCCCTTCACAGGTGGCCGCCCCGCCTCTCTTGCTCGGTGTCCTGCTTTGCATTCAGGGCAGGAAAGCTGTTAGCACGAGGCTTATTTAAAATCCCAGTTGAGGAGGTTAGCATAGCATCCTTAATGCTAGCAAGTGGCTCCAGCTTTCTCATGAGCAGTTGGAGTGATTAAATGTCATAATATTCAGGGGAGTGCCAGTTATGAACATGCATTTCATGCTGGGTGCGTTTACATTCTTTGGTTGGTATCGGGCATAGCACTGACCTTCTTTGGCAGCACCTGTAACTGGGGGTCTTCATTGACGCAGATTGGACTGAGCAGGGTCAGGACTGCTGCCAGGGCATCGCCTGCTCTTTCACAGTCACCCTGTTGGAACAGCTAGGATCTTATCCACATTTCTCATCACGCTGCCCAGACAGCCAGGCAGGATATTTTTGCTCTGAGCCGCAATACTGCTTTGATTCATCGTAAAATATCAGAGCTGGAAGGTTTTGTAAATATGAGTTATCTCCTTTACAGGTTAGTAGACTTCGGCCCGTAGAGAATGTGACCTACCCAGTGTCTCACGAGACCTTTGACAGTACCCAAGCTTCTGTTGCTTACAACATCTTTGGCACAGAGGAGCCACTCCCACTGGTTGAACAAAGGAGCAAACCCAGATCTCCTGGGACTTGTTTGAGCAACAGAGTTAATTTTACCCTTTTTGGTAATGGTACCAGCATACCAAATCTGATTTTGGTTGAGTGACTGATCTAGATTGTTGGAAAATTCCATTTGTTTTCTTGAAAGAGACTACCAGTCTTTCATGTTGCAGATGCCAACTGAAAAGTTTGACCTTATAGTTTACTGTTTCCCTTATTGCACTTTAAGGCAATGAGTCTCAAAGTATGATTATAGAGCAGCAGCAGCAGCAGCTTCACCTGGGAACTTGCTAGAATGCAAATTCTTAGCTCCTCCCCAGACCTGGTGAATTAGCCGCTCTGCGGGAAGCCCAGCAGCCAAGGTTGTAATGGGCTCTGCTCTCCCGGCAAGTCTGACAGCCTCTGTTTTAGGAGGTAAGTCTCCGGCATGTTTC
Source organism: Madoqua kirkii (assembly GCA_006408675.1). Lineage (NCBI taxonomy): Eukaryota > Metazoa > Chordata > Mammalia > Artiodactyla > Bovidae > Madoqua > Madoqua kirkii. The sequence goes on along the minus strand of SJYC01090515.1, from coordinate 51,292 downwards.
CTCCAGTTGTGAACAGACAGTGAACGGAGCACGCAGTTATGAACATACAAGAACTAAATGTAGGGATGCATAACAGTAGAAAGCAAGTAAAATTTAATGCCAGTTTTATCGGGCACATTTAATATATCCGTGATAATTATTGTGCTGGTGGTAATTAGGTAAATGAAAAGCAGTTTATATAAATGGCTGTAATGAGTATTACCGAGGCAAATCAAGTTTTAATTTTTTTTCCCCCTTATTAGCTTTCTCATATCTGATAGTGGCCACGCTGTTGGCAGTTTCCCTCCTTACGCCAATTACATCCTTCAGACACCCGCAGAGATACGCTCATTCATGGTGGGAATTCGGCTCTCATCTCTCCACTATTGGTCTTCCCCACGATCATCTATCTTAGGTAGATTTCCCCCAAAGCAGTATCTAGATGCAAATAATTTATCTGAGAGGGGATCCTAGGAAGCACTCCTTGGGGAGCAAGAGTGTGAGAAAGAAAGGGAACTACTAAGGGGCTTGTTGCCTGGGCCTGGCCTCAGACCCACCAGGGAACCTGTGAGAAGGAGCCCCTCAGTCTGAGTGCGTGCTGCTCTCTGAGCGGGAGGAGGGGCAGGACATTGACTTCCAGCCCACTTCCAGTCCAGCCAGGGTCCAGGCCCAAGGGCCCTGGCAGCCGGAAAGAGCCTGCAGAGAGCTGCAGGTGTTGGTAGTTGGAAACTAGGCTTGTCGGGCACAGGCGTGATAAATGCTGATGCTATCCTGTCAGTAGCCCAGGGCTAAGGTTTCCCAAGCTCTCTTGGCTACACCCCTCCCCCAGCCTGGAAGTCTGTGGGGACCCCCTCCGTGGTGCTGGGACACACCAGATCCTGGGGTCTTGGGCTGCCAGGAATGTGGCAGGCAAGTCCTCAGGGCTCTGAGAGCAGCTGCCAAGGGTGGCGGCAAGAGGACAGGAGCATGTGCTATGCGAATGGACCCTGGATCTCAGACTGAGCCCATGAGGGGCAGGTGGTGCAAATGATGAAATCTCCGGATTGTAAATGGCAGACCGTGAGTCTCTCTGCTCTGGTGGAGGAGAAGAGGGAAGGCAGAAGGTTCTGGGTGCTGGTCAGAAGAGTAGAAGGCAGAAGAGAAGCTTCAGTTTATTGCCAGAAACCCCCCCTGCCCCCTCAGCCTCAGACTGCACCCTATCCTGTCCCACTTCTGTGTTCCGGCCTCTCACAGCTGCAGAGGACTGTCTGAAGCCAAATGGGCTGGGAGTCCCAGGCCCCCCTTCAAGTGGGTCTGTCAGCACAGTGAGTTTGCTTGCTAGGCTGATGAGGATGGAGGACTGGAATCTTGCATTCTTGCTAAGGTAGTCCTCAGAACAATTTTGACTGGTCCATGATAAAAAGAGAAAATTGGGGACAGTGAGGAGTGTTGTGGTGGTGCTGATGGCAGTTTTTTGCCAACTGCCTTAATTTTAAATATGTTCATCCTTTGTACTTCATGTGTCCTTTTATAAAACAAGGAAATTTTCATGTTAAGATCTTTTTCCTTTATTCATGTTTTTTGTTTTGAAATAATTATAGATTCACAGAGAGTGCAGAAATAGTACAGAGAGGTCCTTTATTTGGGACTCATCACCCAGTTTCTGCCAATAGTATAATGCATTACATAACTCTTGCACAATATCAGAGTCAGGAAATTGACTTTGATACAATCCACAGACCCTGTTCTCCTTTCACTGGTTTGGGTTGGGGGGGTTGTGATTCTATGCAGTTTTTTTATGTGTAGGTTTGTATAGCCATCACCATAGTCAAGATGCAGAATTGTTCTGTCATCACAAAGATCTCCTTCATACTTCCATCCTGCTCGTTTTTAAAGTCCTTATGTGTCATGATGAAAAGGCAACCTTGTAATATTCCCATTATCCCAGTTTAGGGGAAAATGGTCCACACATTTGCTGAGTTTAAGGACCACTGACCCGTGTCTCCTTGTTGAAGCATGACAACATGGTGCTCTGCACAGAAGCCATTTTCTAAAAAGAGGCAAGTGTCCCAGGATATAGAGAAGCTTATTTTTGCATCGGGTCTTTTTCTTTCAGGACTTAGCCCTCTGGAGGCTAAAGTGTATTCACCAAGGGTTACTCCGTATTCTGCCACCTGCTCAACTGCCAGGTCAGTGGGGTGTCTCAACAGAGGCAGAAAGCAAGGGTCAGCCTTGTGTGGCCTCTCTCATGGCCTTGGTGAAGTCAGTGGATGACTCTGAACCTCACTTTCCTTACCTGCAAAATGGGCTCATCTGGATCCTCTTTGAGGCCCCTACTGGCCAAGTCTGTGGCTTCCCGCCTCACTTGTTCTAGCCTTCCTGGCTTCCATTGCCATCGACACAGTGGTGAGGACCCAAGGGCTAAGTTTGTTAATCCTTAAACCAGCTGAACTTACTTATTCTCACTTCTGGAAGCAAAGTATAAAAAGAAAAAAAGGGAAGTTAGAGGTTTCATACTTCACAGTTTTGACTAAAGCTATCCTGTTTATTTTCATCAGTGTAAGAGCATGTTTGAGATTCTGATGTGTATGTATACAACCACACACACACACACACACACACACACACACACACACGACCTGAGCTCAAGGATACTTGAGAAAAACAAATCTTGTTGATCTTGGTTGCCGTGAGTACTAAACTCCTTCAGTCTGAACTTGCACTGTCTTTCTGAGTTCCTCTGTCACTCAAGCATTGGATTCTGTAAGAGGTAGGTAGAATCTTAGACAAGGTTCTGCAACTCGTTAACAGTAGAGCTGGGAAGCCCAGCTTGGGACCCCTGACCTTGGATCCGGGACCCTTGGGGGTGTCGACGAGAGCCTTCCTTTCTTCTCTCCGAGGACCCCTGGAGCCAGCACACCTGCTCGGAATGCCTCCCCACTGTCTCCTCCTTCTTTCCTCTTATTCCAGAACTCTGCGAAGGGACAAAGTTGGAAGCTGTCTCCCAGTTTTGCTGCCTCTGAAATAAGCATGCAGCCCCCTTTTAAATTGTTATTGCTTATCAAACAAGACGAGAATGGGAAGCAGACTGGCAGAAAGAGCCAACAGTAGAGATGGTAGAGAAATATTTTTAAGTAATGGCTGCCCTGGTTCTCACACTAGCAGGAATATACTCAGTCTTTCTTTGGCTCCTCTGACAACCTCTCCCTCGTGGTGGTGTCCTGAGGCTGTAGCTCACACTCCTTTTCCAAAGGCCCTCCCTTCTAGATGCACACCCCAGCCCCTGGGGAACAGTCGTGGCCTTGATAAATACTTGCAGAACAGTTGAGACTGGTGGGTTGTGTTCGCTCTGGAATCTTGGTGCGAGCCAAGGCAACAGATGGTCTCTGCAGGGTGGGGGGCCCCAGAGGTCTCCCAGCGCCTCACAGGATGGAGAAGGCAGCGTGACTGTCTCTTCTGCCTTTCCTCTCCCAAGTGCAGCCTTTCATGTTCTTGGTGAGAAAGTCCAGTACTCTGTCATCACAACGCACCAGACTTCCTTGCCAACAGGCCCAAGAGTACAGGTCCCCAGGGCTTTCCCAGGGTGGGCGGTCCCCACTGAGACTGCTTGGGAAAAGCTGTGTTCTTTCGGTTGGCCGGTGTGGTTGTGTACTTGAACATGGCATTTAATCCACAGTCATTTCATGCTGCTGCCCATGTAGGGAGTGGGTTTTCTCAGTCCCAGAAGGCATGCGACCTCACCCTGCCAGCCTGGTGAGGAGTGGGGTCGTGTTGGTGTGTCTTCAGATGCTGGGCCTTTCCATGGCCCTCCATTTCCTCACCAGCCAGAGACAGCCCTGTGCCTGAGCTCTGGTCCCAGAACCTGAAGTGTTCCTTTGGGGACATCAAGTTGTGCTCCTGTCTACATGGTCAGGAAAGAGCGACAGGAACCCATGTTCCTTAGGAGCACAGATATGGATGGCCAACAGTAAAGAAAAGCAGGAGGATGACCGCACTTACTGCAGGAGGCCAGTGGCCTCGGGCAGGGAAGGGCAGCCGGGACCCAGGAAGGGCGGTGTTGTATAGGCTGTATTCTGTTTCCTGAACCAGGTGGGGAGGTTGTAGATGGATCATTTATTATTAGTGTTGAAATTACAGTGTTATAAAATATACTGTCTGGAATTTAAGAAGTATTTCAGTTTTTGTGTGTGTGTGTTCTGTTTTTTTAAAGAGGATTGATCACATTTCCTTGTGGTTGAGGTCAGCACGGGGCTGAGATGCAAGAGGATGTTGGCAGGAACCTGCAGTAATGTAGTGAGGATGCAGTGGAGGGATTAGGAGGCAAGATGCCACATGGCTGTGGGGAAAGCCGTCACTTTACCCCTCTTATTTCCTCTTCAGGAAAAGTCTCAGATGAAAGAAAAATGTATGTCCTGAACAAATTCCTAAGAACCTGTTAAGGTGCAACCACTTTAAAAGTCCTTGTGTGTTTTCCACGGGGCATTGACTCAGCCAGGCCAGTGCTCAGTACTTGCTAGGAGCACCCATGGGAAATACGAGAGAAGCAGAAGAGGTGTGGTAGGCTTATGTCAAAGGACCAGGAACCTCCTTGGACCATATTTACATGGACACGTTTGTGTTAGGATGGCCAGGCTACCTCTGCCACGAGGATTGAAGACAGAAACCTCGGATGCATTCAGTCCCCAAAGGGTGCTGGCAGAGCACCAAAGCTGTTAGTTGCCCTCTGTGTGCTGGGCACCCTCCGTCTGTTATCGCATCTAATCCCCATCTCGTACCTCGAAGCAGGTGTTTCTCCATTTACAGACAAGGTACAGGTAGATTCATGTGTTTTGCCAAAGTCACAGACCAAGGATTAAGCCTTGTTCTGATTCGGGATACTTTGCTCTATTAGACCACACGGCGTGGAAGAGCCCAGGTGACTCGAGCCGGACCTGAAGGGAGTAGTGGGATGAAGATGCAGGGGGATCCTGAGCGGGGCGTGGGCTGGTGAGGATGGTGGGCTGAGAGGTAGGCCCACGCCAGCCCAGCCAGGCTCGGGCGCCTCGGGCTCACTGTTGTCTGCACCACCGAGGGTGGCTTCCCACCCACACAAGAGCTATCCTCTGTGTGCCTGCCACTCCCACGGAGGATTTCCATGTGTGACCTTCCCTGATTATATTTAGGAGATATAAGGATGATATTTTCCTGATTTTTTTTGCACAGCCGATTAGGGTTGGGATAGGGCACAGACTAGTTCCTAGCTCAGGCTGTTTGCTCAGGATGACCTTGTATGCCCTTGAAGTTTAGAACCGTCTCTGAGACTTAGAGGACTCTGGTTGCTTTGCCTCCGTGTCCCATGGTCTGCCGGGGGAGGGGAAGGGGAGCAGGTAGACAGAAGAGGACCCATCTCAGTTAAAGTGCCCTGCTATCCCTGTGCTCCCAGCTGGAGATCCAGGTGGCCTAGGGCTGTTCCCATTCATCACGTGCCCGATGCCATGAGTAGAAGCTGGAGGTTTGACTTGTGTGAGGTGGCCTCTGAATTGATAGTACATAAGAACCCAGGACTTTGCTCTGTAACCGGAAGCAGTCATACAGCCCAGGCTGCTTGGCAGTGGACCATGGGGTGGGTAAGGCGCTGCTCAAACAGGAACCTCAGTGCGGAAAAAGGAAGGGCTGAAGTATGCTCCAGTCACCGGAACTGTTTCCTAGCCCTTTGCAGACTCCTTTTGGAGGAAGCAGCTAGAGAAGGGCTCTGTGTGGGAGTCTAGGCTTACTTGATAATGACAGTGGTCTGAGAATTCCCATGTGCAGAGCTCAGGGTATTGATATAGCAGAGGTGGAGAAGGCAGTGGCACCCCACTCCAGTACTCTTGCCTGGAAAATCCCATGGATAGAGGAGCCTGGTGGGCTGCAGTCCATGGGGTCGCACAGAGTCGGACACGACTGAAGTGATTCAGCAGCAGCAGCAGAGTCTATCAGACGGTGCTGCCAGCTCCACCTGGGATGCTGTCTGTGTGGCCAGTCAGGACGAGGGTTGTTGGTTAATCACAGAACTCTGTTAAAGGAGAAAGTCATCTTAAAAAGAATACAAATATTGTAATTTAATCCAAACGCATAGATATGTAGGCTAGTCTTTGTGAAGCTGGGGCTTTTTCTTTCTGTGTGGACCTGCTAATTTGGAATTCTCTGTCTTTATTACATGTGTCACATCTACAGTAGAGGATTGATTCAGACTTTTAGACAGAGTTTCTTGTGAGGCGAGCATTTAGCCACTTGTGAAGCCCTCTGTATAGAATTCTTTTAGAAATTTTTACAGTTTATTTCTCCAACAACACAATTCAAAAACACATTTTAAAAAATTAGTCTCTTGGAAACATCTACCTGGTCATCACTGAAACAGCTTTTTGCACTTGTTTCATTTCTATAGCGTTTAATTTAATTGCCTATTTCTATCCACACATAAAACCATTTTAAACATTTTTGGAAATGGTCCCAACTGGTTCTTAATGAGCAGAACCCTCAGCCAGTGGAAGCAGAAGACTCTGGATGTTCTTGAGAGACTCCTGCCCCTGTGGGTGCGGGCAGCATTGGTCAATTAACGAGTCGTTAACTTGTTGCTCAGTTGTGTGTATGTTCAGTCGCTAAGTCGTGTCTGAGTCTTGGCGACCCCACGGACTACAGCAAACCAGGCTCCTCTGTCCTCCACTATCTTCCAGAGTTTGCTCAAATTCATGTCCATTTTGTTGGTGATGTTATCTAACCTTCTCATCCTCAGTTGCCCCTTTTTCCTCCTGCTCTCAATCTTTCCCAGCATCAGGGTCTTACCCAGTGAGTCGGCTCTTTGCATCAGGTGGCCAAAGTATTGGAGCTTCAGTATCAGTCCTTCCAGTTTGTGTTCAACGTTGATTTCCTTTAGAATTGACTGGTTTGATCTTGCAGTCCAAGGGACTCTCAAGAGTCTTGTCCAGCACCACAGTTTGAAAGTTCTTCAGTGCTCAGCCTTATTTATGATCCAGCTCTCATATCCATACATGACTACTAGAAAAACCATAGTTAAGCAAAATCATTAAAAGACTTGCAGGGTAGGCATCACCTCATCACCGGTGAGCACGTGATTTCCCCACGTCCACCTGCTCCCCCAGAGTTCTCTTAGGTGAGGGGTTGGTGCCTCTAGTCCTCCTCCCTCTTCTCCCTCTTCTCGCTCTCCTCTGCTGAGTATTGTCCCTGGTCCTCCGTTTCTTGCCTGGTAGAAAGGCGTCACCTCCCTCACATGAAACATTTTGTCCTGAATGGAGAAGCAGCCTCCAGCTGAGCGTCCAGGATATGAGCTATTGTTCACGCAGCATGTTCCAAACAGTTTCTGCCAGAAGAACCCCTTTACCGCTGGTCAGTCTTTTTTTTTTTTTAAACAAAGGAATCTGGGTTTTGATTAACTTGTTTTTAGGTGGAATTCTGTTTCCTCTGGAACCCAGATGACTGTGACTCACATGCGCAAACACCATCTAAGCTCTGTAAGCTAAAGTGGTGAGGAAGGGCCTGCGTGGACTCTCCACCAGCCTCTGTGGTTTCACAAGGACTGCAGATGTTTCCCTGCATGAGGGAGGCTGACATCTGCTCAAGTGGGTTACAGAGCGAAAACTAAATGGCTCTTAGGCTCAACCCTATTTTTCCAAGGACTTAATTTAAGAAGGCACTTTAGTACCTCTTGCTGGGGCCCAGGAACATGGCAGGCCCCGAGTCTCCCTGGAACCGGGGTAGACAGACACTGCCTCTGGAGAAGAAGCAGGTCTCACCATCTGTGCTTGCAGCCGAGAGAACCTTGTCTTTCCTCTCAGGGTGATGTCATCCAGGGAAGCCCACGTCTTTCAGGCAGTGCAGAGCTTGCTCAAACTCGTGTCACAGTAAATTAACTCCGCCCTGCAACTCTGTTTGGGAACCAAACACTTCACTCCTCATGTACTGTCTCAGATCTTGACAGCAGGCTCATGTTGAGGTCTCCATTTTGCCTTTGTGGAAACTGAGGCTTAAGAATGAGAAAGTGAAAGAAAGTGAAAGTCGCTCAGTCGTGTCTGACTCTTTGCAACCCCATGGACTGAACAGTCCACGGAATTCTCCAGGCCAGAATACTGGAGTGGGTAGCCGTTCCCTTCTCCAGGGGATCTTTCCAACACAGAGATCGAACCCTGGTCTCCTGCCTTACAGGCAGATTCTTTGCCAGCTGAGCCACAAGGGTAAGGATGAGAAGTCAAGTAATTTGCCTGTAACGGTGATTGCCTGAATGACGAATTTTTTTGTTCACATTTTATAGAAAGAGAAATTAAAAGAAATGTTAAATGACTTACCGAAGATCCCACAACTAAATAAGTGGATTTTTTAGGGGGCTTCACTGGGCAGCATAGTGGATCCTAGTTCCCTGACCAGGGATTAAACCCACGCCGTTTGCAGCGGGGGCACAGAATCTTAACCACTGGACCACCAGGAAAGTCCCTTAAGTGGATTTTGACCTCAGGTTTCTTGTTCCATGTCCTCAGTCCCATGTATTTAAAATTGTACTCTTGAGTTTTCCTAGAGTAGAAGTTAGGCCCTAAGTAAGTTGAATTAGAACGATAATCAGGCACTGGCCACATATTTCTAGCTCTGTGATCATGTTCTTTAAGCTAAAAGTTATTTAACTTTTCTAATGTTTGGTTTCCTCATCATTAAAATGAGAGGGGACTTCCCCGGTGGGCCAGTGGTGAAGACTGTGCCTTATAAGACAGGGGACCCTGGTTCAGTCCCTGTCCTGGTCCAGGAAGATTCCGCATGCCACAGGCAACTTAGCCTGTGCGCTACAACCACTGAAGCCCATGTGCCTAAAGCTGGTGTGCCAAAACGAGAGAGGCACCGCAGTGAAAAGCCTGTGCACCGCCACTAGGGAGTAGCCCCCACTCACTGCAACTAGAGAACGCCCCTGAGCAGCGACAAAGGCCCAGTGCAGCCATAAGCATACCTGTATTAAAATGTAAAGCAGTAAATGGGAAGGCTTGCAGTCCCCCTGCCCACACCCCCGCTCCAGCTGGTAACATGGAGGGCACGGCAGCCCCCTGTGGGAACCTAGCCCTGGAACCTGTCCACCCTGGAAAGCTGGAGTGTAACAGCATTGATCTAAGTGCTTTCCAAGGGTACCTTGCTTGCTGTAAGCACTTGTCCTGATTTTCAGGATGACCTCCAGAAGTAGGAAGGGGGTCACTGAACAAGCTCTTGGCATGGTCCACACTTCTTGCCCGTGCAGTATTCTGAGGATGGCTTTGATCCCATTTGACTGATTCTGTGTAGTAGAGGATACTAGCCAAGTATCCTAACGTGCTGCTTATCGTGCTAAAGCAGCCCACCGAAGGAGGGGTCAGTGTCTTTTGAGTCTGATTAATAAGAACCAATTTCCCAGGGCCTGTTCATCCCTGGGAACACTGATAATTGAGTTTTCAGTCCGGCAAGTCTGGGGTTAGCCAAGTTCCAGAAGAGAGAACGCCACACTGCAGAGGAGCAGGGCTGACAGCCCTTAACCCTGGAGCTTTGTGACTCGGAATAATGGTGAAGTCAGTTGGAGTTCCCACATTCCTTTCTCTTTGTTTCCTTTGCCTGTTGGGCATGTTTCTGCTTATTAGCATGTTGAGCAGAGCTCATTACAAATGAAGAAACTCAGACCAGCGTTGGTCTTACCATTTATTATTCTCTAAAAGATTTGATTCTGAAAGAGATCTTTATCCCAGTATTTTATTCTGAAAAACTTCTAACATACAATAAACTTGAAAGGACTTTTGAACAGTGAGTGAATGCCTGTATATTCACCACCTACAGCCTAGATTGCAATTAGATTTTGCTGTTCTTGCTTTATCTCATATCTGTTAAGCCCTCAGTCCACTGAAAAATAGATGTTATATTGTGATGCATTTCAAAGTAACTTGCAGACTTCAGTACATGTCATCACTAAACATTTTAACATGTATGTCATTATCTAGAGTTTGGTATTTATCAATTTGAGGGGAGGTTAATGCAAATGAAAGACTTAAACCATGAGTCTACCTTTCCCTGAGTTTTGATAAGTACATATATTTGTATAACCCAAATTCTATCAAGATATGGGATATTACCATCACCCCAGGAAGTTCCCTCAGGTCCCCTGCCCAGTCAGTCTTTACCCTTTCCTACCCCACCAGCAACTACTCTTCCTAACGTTGGATGTTCGTTCTGCCTTTTCTGGAACATTATATAAATGGAATCAGCGCAATGTGTGTTCTTTCGTATAAGGCTTATCTGAAAGATTTTACCTAGTGATTTAAAATGAATTTGGGGAACTCTATCAACTTTATCCACTTCTATTTCACAGAGATAACTAAGAATGGCAGACTGTAGGAAGTGTCAGGGCATCTGATGGATATTGGTAGTGTATTTGTATTAAGTATATGTAATTTTTTTTTTTTTACTTCTTCAGTGTATATAATTTGGTGCTCAAAATTCCACATTCATCTCCTCTGATACTACACGGCAGATGTGTCCCTGCAGAGTCTGAGGAGCCGATGGATACAGAACAACCCCTTTCTCTCCCTGGCCATAGTGCTGAGGAAATCAGTCCTGAGTGGGCGCCTAGTGTGTTTGCTTTGGGCCACTTTAATCCGTAGCCAGACCTACGGTGCAGCGCACTGCAGTGGAATTCAAGCTGTGGAAGAGCAGGACCAACAAGGGAAGGTTGCTGGTGGTAAAAGGAAAACCAAAGAAGGACCAAGAGACAGATTTCCCAGCGTGTGAGAGAACTGCACCTCTCTGAGCAGCTTCCTCCTCCTCACTCCTCCCTCAGACCAGCCTACTCCTGGACAGAAAGTAGATTGCATACATTGGACAGGAACCCAAATACATAATCCTCATTAATCTTTTAGAGTCTTGTCCCACTTATTAAAGCCCGTACTTGGTGCATAACCCAGAGTTCTGTGGCAGCAATAATAAAGTTAATTGGAATCTAGGTCTCCCACCTTTTTTCTTCTTTCAGCAGTTTCTTGGGGCTTTTAGTTAAGAGAGTCCTTGAACAGGAGACTGTCCTAGCGCGAGAAGGTCACTTGGCAAGTCTCCTTTACTTTCCGCCAAGTGGCCGCTCTGAGGCATGGGCGTTGCTCAAGGAAAGGGCCAGCTGGTAGTTGTGGGTGCATGAGACTTTGGGGAGCACGGTGAGTATCAGCCATCCAAGAGGTGTGTAAAGGATAAAAATGAGGAGGGGAAGGGGAGTTGGAGACTTAGTTGGGGGTCAGGAAGTGTAGCCTGGGGCAGTCACACACAGGCTTTCATCTGAGCCTGTGTCCCAGACCAAAGGACAGGGACTTCAGAAACGTAACAGCTCTGTGGTCTCAGCCTCATAGGAAAAGTGAGATTGAGAAGGAAGGTGACAATGGAAAAGGGATTCAGATGGGGATACTATAAATATGGCAAAGGTACAAAGCCCCCACCGTGAGCCGGAGACTAGCTGTGCTCCGTGGAGAAGTGACTCATTGTTTGAAGAGCTGCCTGGGGAGGAATAGCTGTGCCCCGCCCCCCGCAGATACGCATTCATCCCCTGCCGGCCGCTGCTCCCCTCCCCCTCCAGTCCTGTCTCCCTCCCCTAAACACAGTTGACTGGGTTAGAAAATCGGGACAAATAATTTACTTCAATCCATCCTTGCCTTTCTAAGGCCTGGTGCAATTCAGTCTGTGGGGAGAGGGGAAAAAATAACTCAGACACTGGTCGGTGACCCTTTATCAAATGTGAGGAATCAAATCCCACTCCAAGTGGAGGAGCCCTGTCTGCTGCTGAGGGTGGAAGACAAGAGATGGCAATGAATTTCTTTGTGCTCTCTGGGCTGGGAGGCGGTGGTGGCAGCATCAGGGGCCTCGCACCGTGGAGCAGCCAGTCTGGCATCTTCGGTCACTTGGTGGCAAGGGCCTGGGCCTCTGGGGAGGCAAGGACTCCGCCTGTGCGCCTGGGAATGGGGGCCACTGTCTGAGCAGGGCTACCTGGCCTGAGGAGGGGGTCTGGTCCTGGTTCTTCACACACAGAGCAGCCTCGGCCCCTCAGAGTAGTGCCATCGGTGGGGGATGGGGTGGGCGCCGGCTGTCGACCTGTGGGCAGAGCTGCAGCCTCCTCACCTGAGAGATGAGGTGGCAAGTTCACTTGGCAATGAACTAGGCAGGGGAGGACTGTTGAGGGAAGGGGCCAGCTGTTAGTCGTGGAGTGTGAGGTCCCTGTGCCAGCGACCCAGGGAGGTGGGGAAAAAGATAAAAATGCGGAGGGCAGTTACAAGAATCCAGACTGAGGTCCAGAGGTGTCATGTGCCTTTCCCCTCTTACCGTGTTAGTGAGGCGACTAGGCTGGCCTGGGCATTTAACAAGTGGTAACTCGTTTGTCACTGGGTCCCTTCATAAGTCAGCTCTGGGCAAGGCACCGTGTGGCCTCTAGTAGAAACAGCTTGAGCCAGGGTCCTCAGTTTTATTGGGCCTCTCGTATCCCTGGGACACACCATAAAACAGCTAGTGGGGAAGTTACAGTGCAAATGTGGGGTGTCTCTAGGCCAATAAAGGAGTCAGTCTCCGGGGCAGCAAAAGAGAGAGATGGCGTCCCCAGTCCTGGTGGTACAGGCCCAGCCGGACTGTGTGTTTTCCATCTCACAGGAGGGCCCTGAGGAGCTGTCACTCGTGAGAGGGTCCTCGGGAGCTGACAGCTCACTGGGCAATAGCCGGGAGGAGGGGTTGGAGGGACGTGTCTGACATTAGGAGCCAAATTCAGTTCCAGAAACACCTCCCCTCATGTTCCTGTTTGCCCCAAAAGATAGAAGAAAGGCGATCCCTTTGCCTTCCTGCTCTCGGTGAGGCTCATCTTAGACCAGACTGATTCCTGGTCTTCTGACGTTTTTCACATGGAGCCCATGCACATCGCCCTTGCTTCTCAGCTGTGCCACCTCCTAGGAGGGAGCCTCGCTGTCCCAAGGCTGTGGTCCTCCTCGGACTGCCTATACCGAACTCACCTCCGGGGCATAGAAGACCCAGCAAAGCCTAGGAAGTACTTCTCCCCCCAGGCGCTGTCTTCTCCCTCCCCTCACTTTCGGTGTCCATGGAAAAGCCTGGCATGATCTGAGTTGCTCCTGGCAGCCAGGTGATGGTGACAGGAGAGTGAACCTGTCTGTATATTATGTAGAGTGTCTCTTCCTGTTGCCAGCCTGGGGGCACCAGGGTCCTGTGTTCTGAACCAGCAGATGGGAGAGGGCCTTAGGCAGCAGGGCCCCTGGTGTGTGGATTTGGTGGTTTTCAGCCATACAGGGAACATATCTTATACAGCCCAGGTAGGAGGAAAAAAAGAAAGCCTGAATACTTGCTGAAAACAGAATATTTGCAAGCATTTTATAGAATAGATGAGTTCATTATGGTGATAACTTTTAGGCTTTACTAAACACAAATACAAGCTCTTTATATATAGAGTTGACATGAAGTGCACTATTAAAGCGTGGCCATTTCCCACCTCTCTCCAAAAATGTCACAGATCCTAAGCAATAAAAAAACCAGAGAATGTTGAACTGTTCTGTTCTATTCTGCCAGCCCCTTCCCCCAACATTCCCCTGAGGTGCAGAATGTATCTGGGAAAACAGCCTAATCAGCTTGTTTAACTCAAGCCTAAATAGTTAAACTACCCAAAATGCGAGGATCAGAGCAGTATGTCTTCCGTGGCTGCTCCTCTTTGTCCAGAAATGACCACATTCCCCCTTTGCTGGTCCTGGGGCCCTGGGGCTGTGGCAGAGAAAGGTGATGAGGTCCAGCTCCTCCAGCCTCCACAGCCTGGGCTGAGGGCCTGGGCAGGGCTGTGCCAGTCTCTGCCCACACGGACGTCACGGCCACTTCCCTCCTCACCCTGCGCTCTCGCCAAGGCTGGAAGGGCTCCTGGCTTCAAGTTGTTGGGAGAACTCTCAGATCCTCTGTAAACTAGAATCTTCACAGCTGGCTTCAGCTGCTGCAGTTCACAGAAAACAGCACACTTTCTAGGTTGGATGGCACGGCTCTGAGAGTGCCCTGTGCACCTGCTGCGTACCGAAGCGCCCAGCAGCTGGGGAGGCTGGACTCTTCCTGGCCACTTACAGTTGTCCTGCGGGCGACCCCTGGGGCCTGCAGGAGGAAGCGGAGCAGAGAGGTGTCCAGCTCTGCTCTCCCTGACTTCAAAAGGGCCTTTGGCAGAATGTCATGAACTGGGCAAGCAGGAGACACTGACTCTATAGGCCAGTGGGGGCTTCGGTGTTAGGTGATTGATCATATGATAATCATGAAATATATAATGTAGGTGACTTGACTTTATTTAAAAAGACGCCTTGGAGTCACCTTCCACTTGAGCTTTTCCCACCCTGTGTGGCCTTAGGAAAGTAGCTTTTCATTGTTGGCATTAACTAAGTGGACACTGGGCTTTTTCATCAGTCAGTTGCCACTCTTAGCCGGGCCTGGTGGGTGGAAGGGCAGATAGAACACTGGATTTTATCCCTCCTGGCGTTTCCTGTGGTGGTTCTCCCACATTTACCCCCTCAGGCATCCTGGTTGGTAGGGCCCATTCCAGAGATAAGGACCCAACACCGCATGTAAGGAAGTTTTCTCACCTTAGCAGCCTACTCTTCTCCTATAAATGCAGAAAAGGAAACAGAAGGCACCTCAGCAGATCTCTGTTGAGTGCCTGCTCTTTGCTCAGGTGGGAGGCTTCTGCACTATAATGACCGGTGTGTCATTAGACGCCAGTTCGGGCCTTGTGGCCTGGGGATTGGAGGCAGTTTATCTGGAAGGCAAGAGTTGTCTCCACATATCCCGAAGCGTTTTCTATGGAAGAGCAGGTGACTCAGGGGAAGAAGTTTAAATCTGTAGAAAGGCAAATGTTTTATAGCTTGGGGCTTTCTGCAAATGGGGCGAACTGACTGGGAGAGTTAGCCAGGGCCCCCTCCCTGGGAAGTCTTTAGTCCCATTAGACTGAAGTGGTGTGGGAGCTGGGATTGTATGACCTGTGAGCTCCCTGCTGCTAACTCCAGATTCTGTGTCTGGAAGAAATCTCAGGAAATAACTAGGAATTACCTTACAAACGTACTTGGGTTTAAAGATGTATGTGGAGCAGTATTCATTGTAGCACTGTTTAGAAAGACAGACGATTGGGAACGCCACATGCGTGCCTCCTCTCCAAAGACTGGTAAACACTGGCTGACTATACCGCCTCTGTCTAAAAAACGAAAAAAGTGTTCTTTTTGAACTATGGCAAGAATTTCAGAATGTATTATCAAGTGGAAAAACTGAGATCCAGAGCAGCACACTTGTGTAAAGCGCTGCTTGTTTTTGTCCACGAAACAATTACTTCCTCATATTGAGAAATGCACTGGGTTCCTCGAGCCACCCTCCATTCAGCAACCCCTGTCTCTTATACACATCTAGATGTGTATAAGAGACAGCTCTTGGAGGGGCGTGGCAGACCTGCTTCCCATGCCAGCCTCTGGGCTGCCCGGTCGATGAGGTTTGCCACCCGGGTGCCCGGGTGAGAAGTGTTTCCTCTGCTTTCGCAGAGCTGGGGGCTGGAGTTCGTGTGTGCATTAACAGTTAGGGGACTGTGTGCCTGCCTGAGCCAGCAGGCGTTTCTGTGGTGGAGGAGAAGACCTTCCTGTGCTCTGGCTGCCGGGTAGAGGAGGTGCTTATCCCGTGTTGTTAAGCCAGGCTCAAATGCTCTGCCTTTGTGTGCCAGCTGGAGGCTGGCTGGAGAGTTGTTATTTTTCTGACTGTCAGACCTAAGGCTCCTTACTTGCACTTAGAGGAAAAAGCATCTACATCCTGGTACAGAAGGTCTTTTTTTCCTTTCTTTAGAAAAAGAGCAGTGAATGAGCTCATTATCACCACTATGCTGGGGGTGGGGCAGGGGAGGGGGCGCCTCCTCCTGCCCCGGCCTGGTCCTGCCCCTGGCCAGGTTTCCCGGAGCAGGGGGCTTGGATCTGGCTCCGTAACCAAAGCCAGATGGCTGGGACAGGTGGTCCACATGGGGGTGGGGGTGATGCTGGAGACATCTGGCTGCTCAGAGACCAGCTCTGTGTGCTGTGGTCCAGGGAAAGGACAAGCGTCTGCCCTCTTCTCCCCCCAGTGCAGAGCTGTGTGCAGGACTGCCCACCTCCAGGGAGCAAAAGCTCCTCCGTTCAGGGTTACATGCCCATTCCAGGGCTCTGCTGGTCTGAGCTCTGGAAAATGTCCCCACACCTCAGAGCTGGTGGTCACACAGTAACAATTATCTATGAGGTGCTTACGAATTGCCAGGCCCTGCTCCAGGTGCAGGAGGTTCAGCCTGGAACAGAGCTGATGCAGCCTCCTTCCTCATGGAATTTAGATTCTAGCAGGAGCCATGGAGGGCGCCTGCCCTGGCCTGTTCTCGCACCCTCCACGCGGTCTGGGCTGGAAAGGCTGGAGGGTGGGGGAAGTGATGTATAAATTGCCTCGGAAGGGAGGCTTTTGGGCGTTTCCAGCAGCTGAGCCCCAACTGTTACCCACTCCCTTCAGAGCGTGTCTTCAGACCCTCGGGGGCAGAGGCCAGAGAAGAGCCTTTCTTGACCTGAGTGTGAGCTCTGAAACCTCGCAGGTCGGTGCTGGACCTTGGCATCATCTGGAAATGTCCTGGAGGCCTGCCCCTGCACGCGCTGCTGGTGAGCTGGCAGTGCTGACTTGAGCCTCACAGCTTGTCTTGTTCCTTTCTCTTCCATCTCAGATTGAGAAGATCATGAGCTCTATTGGAGAAGGGATCGACTTTTCTCAGGAACAGCAGAGGATCTCAGGTACCGTACCACGCAGCCATTTCCCCTGCAGGACACAGCCCTCTCGCTCCCTTCTGGTTCAGACATTTCTCTGACCCAGAGGACAGACGTTTAGGGGTGAGAGAGGTCAGCCCAGACCATGTCACACTCGCATCTGCACCGCCCACCCAGCTGAGATTTTAGGAGCCATAACTCTTTTTGCATAGCGGAGGGGAAAGTGGACAGAGGCATCTTAGGCTGTCTGTGAGGAAGCTCCATTTTAAAAAGGGAACGACTGTCACCATTATTTTCCTGAACGTGGGCTTCCTCTGGTTGGCTCACTGGGGTTGCTCCTTGAGTTGGTCCTGGCCTCCCGGGCGGCTCCGCCTCTCCCCAGGAGTGTGGCTCGGGCCCTCCTGACCCGTGGCGGTGGCAGTGCCCTGGCGAGGGCTCTTCACCTGATCGCCTCGGAGGGCTGGATATGCTGCTGCTTCCTCATGTCTGTTTCTCCATTTTTCCATTTATTCATCATGTTCACTTCAGAGCACTGTTACTTGGGGTATTGTTTTCATTTCAAAGCCCTACAGGTGAGCTCTACCTGCCTTTGAAACAAAGGCACTAGGGAGGCCCTACCTGAGCTGTTTACCTTGGTGGTAGAATTATGGTTATGCAGCTTGCTCAGGGGAGTGACATTCTTATGGTGCCTCTCAGAGCACCTCTCACACCCTCCCCTCAAGCCTCTGAAGGCACTCTTGCCACCAGGGCACCTGGGCCAACAGCAGCTGAGGAGCTGGCCTCTTCCCATCATCAGGGAGGGTGCCCTCTGCACTTAAGGGCAGCTTCCTTGTTCAGTCGGGAGGCTATTTCCAAGACTGCTCTGTGAGCCCAGAGTGGAATGGGCCGTTCGCACATGGGCCCCTGGCCCTGGCAGGAAGTCCGGTGGATGATGGGCAAGTGTGCACCTCACCGAGGAAGCTGCTGCTGAGGCCACGGGCCTTGTGGGGAGCCTCGGCCCTGTCTCAAAGCTGGATTCTAGAGCCCAGTTTCCTATCTACGACATTTGGATAATCATACTTAACCTCTTTTCATTTGTTAAGGATAAGTAATACATACAAATAACTGAGGTAAAGCGCTGCTTGTTTTTGTCCACGAAACAATTACTTCCTCATATTGAGAAATGCACTGGGTTCCTCGAGCCACCCTCCATTCAGCAACCCTGTTTCCCTGGGCTCTAGCAGAGAAGGCCCGATTGGGTTGGGTCCATCTTTACCAGTCATGGATTATGCGGGCGGTCTGCACACGTGGCTCTTCTGGCTAAGAGTTTGTGGCTCTGTTTCATGGCACTTTAATACATACAGTCTGGGGAGCTTAACTGTGGTTTGCAGGCTTTGCCAGGAGCAAGTGCTTATTGGGGATAATGTTTAGGACCGAGACAGACACTGTGGCCATTTTCAAAGCTGCTCTCTAGGGGCAGCAGGGATGGGTTGGCTGCAGTCAGTTCAGTTGAGGCTGCTCTTCGCTTCTCTGTGCCCCTCTGCATGTGAGGAGCTTACATCAGTTGTGTGTGCTCGAGAGGTTGGCGCAGAAGCAGGCCCTTACCTCTTGGCTTTGGTGAATCAAGAGATGCAGTAGCCCTTCTGGAAAACACTCTTTTGGAAGAGTCCTTCCTCTTAGACTTGGTGACAGTGAGCGCTTTCCTTGCCCTGTGGCCCCACCCTCCAAATCTTCGCCCCCATGAACCCACGTGAATGGCGAGAGATGGTCCAGCTACCCCGCTAGGTTTCTGGGTCCCAACACACAGTGTTTTTAGTAGCACTGAGTAGCATCTTCCAGACCCC
Organism: Madoqua kirkii; assembly: GCA_006408675.1. NCBI lineage: Eukaryota > Metazoa > Chordata > Mammalia > Artiodactyla > Bovidae > Madoqua > Madoqua kirkii. The sequence goes on along the minus strand of SJYC01090515.1, from coordinate 32,736 downwards.
AGCTTAGGAAAGTTGAGGGTGAGTACACAAAGGTGGCCACCTGAGCAGAGGATGCGTCCACCCGCACTGCTGGGTCCCAGCCTGCGGGTCCGTGGGGCAGCTGCACTGTGAAGGATGGAGTGGGGCTCTGCCCATAACCTCTGTCCAATGTGTCAGGGGGTACTTCCCGCAGGACCTCAGGGAGCACCAGCCTTCAGCTAAGCCCCAAGTAGATTTCTTGTTCATTTTGAATAGTCAGCATCAGATTTCAAACCGTCCTTGGTTTCTGGATCTAGGAAAGGAGACCTGGTCTCAGGGGTCACCGTCCCAGGAGGAGGAGCAGAGTCACAGGCAGGAAGCCCTTAGCTAAGCAGGGTGTTGCCCACTGTGACTGGCTTCGCAGTCCTGAAAGCCAAGACCCCAAGATGGTGCTTGAATCTCACTCTTATTTTGGGCCGTGGGCCCGAGTGGCTGGCACTGGAGCTGGTGATCTGTATCCCCGACGGGCCTGTTGCCAGCTCGTCCCACTGTCAGGAATCCAGGGAGGGCGGGCCTTGCCCCAGCCCAGCCCACTCTGGCTGCTTTCACCAAGGGCCTGTGCTGTCCAGCCAGTGAAAGAAAACGCTTGACTTTTGCTGCCGTCAGCTGTTTCAGTGGTTGAGTAGGTGTTGAACATGGGCTGCTCCAGGGGCCCTGTGTCCCAGGAGAGCAGCGGGCCAGCCTGCTGGGGGGCAGGTGTCTCCTAGCACGTTTAGAGGTAGCGTGTGGTCCCCGGGTTTGGGTCTCCGTGGCTGGACTGGAGGTTTGGTCCCAGTTCCCACTTGCCCTTGGTGCCCCCGGCCATGTCCTCCCCTGATTTTGGCCAGCCTGCTGTGGGCCTGGCGCTTCTCTGCTGGGTTCTCACAGCCTGGAGAAAGCGACTTCCTAAGTTGTTGGGTACACTCACCTGAGAACTCTGTTGTCCTGTCCTTATTGTATCACCTGTTTCTGTGATACCTTGTGGCTTATCTTCTTGGCAGAGAGGCACAGTCATTCCTGAAGTGATGGGAGGGGGGTGTGACTTCACCTATAGGCCATGCCCTTAGGAGAGTGTCACTCCTCTGTCCCCTGTCTGGCTGTCCTAGAAACTATCGGCCAAAACTGTAGGACGTTCCTTCTCTGTTCTCCCTAATCAGCTGTCTGCAGCCCCTGGAGCTGGAGGTAAAGTTCGGCCGTCTCTGGCTCTCGTACATGTGCACACTGGCCAGCAGCCGATACTGGAGGATCTGTTGGAGAATCCGTCCTTTTGCTCCCGTGCTGGTGGCTGCTGTCTCCTTCTTCCTTGGTGGCAGCGGCAGCAGCTTCTGCCGTGATGTCCGATCCCTGATGTATTTTCCTGAGCGTGGAAGGGCTGGGGGGAGGGGAGGAGAGGAGGGGGAGGGCCAGACATTAACGAGAGTGAGCAAGGACTGTGGAGAGCCGACAGCAGGCAGCGTGGAGCCCCGGAGCCTTTAGACAAAGCATTCTGCTGCGGTTCTGGACGCTCGCACAGCCACCAGCAGCAGGCGGGACTACGGCTGCCTGGCCAGGGGATTACAAGCAGGAATGAATCAACCGCCGGGGGACACTTGATTTCACAGGCACACAGAAGCCCGCTGCTGCAGTTCCTGGAGCAGACAGCCCCTCTCTGGGGCAGGGGGCCCAGGCCACCCCCAGACTCAGCATCTCGCAGAGCTGCTACCGTGTGCATTGGGAGGACGGCCGCCAAGGCCCTGACCACCATCTGTTCTGCAGAGGACAGAGGAGGGGAGCCTGGGACAGTGGGTCACCAGGGTCTCCTACCGTAACCAAGCCGCTTGGCCTGCCCACAGAGCAGAAAGTGCTGGGAACACCAGAATGACTTTCACCCGTGTCAAGACTTCCCCGGAGGTGACGTTTTTTGTAGTTGGTTCTCCTTTTTCCTTTTTTCATCTCTTCTTGCCCATGAGAACCGGAGAGTAGATGGGGTTAAGGTGATCAGCTCAGAGCATCCAAGGTCTTCCAGGAAGGGCTGAACTTTTTTTCCTCCCTGCACTGGCAGGCTCCCGGTCCTACCGGAGGAGCAGAACAAATGAAGTCCTCCCTTTCATGTTCATCTTCAGAGGAGGGGGCCAAGCCCCGGAGACGCTGGGAAGACAGCTGCCGCCTTTATCCCTCGGCCAGAGAGAGAGCAGCGCCGAACGGGAAATAGGCTCGGGCCACTCAGAGGACAGAGGACTGCTGCGTTTCTCTGTTGTGTTGGCTGGGTTTTGTCTTCTTTAGCTGAGAACTGGATCTGCCCGCCTGCTTTCCACCCTAGCTGGCTAGTCACGGGAACACCCACCGTCGGAAGAGGAAGATGAACGCCCAACCCCCGCCGCCCAGCCCCGCCCGGGAAGGCAGCCCGGCGGACAGCGACCTGCCCCGGGAGACGGCCCGCTCCCCGGCGGCGGCCGGAGTGTAGGGCGGTCCCGGCCCCCAGCCCTCGCCCATGCGCCCGCCCAGCCCGCGCCACCCTGAGCCTCTGCGCACGAAAGCCTGGTGGCCATGGTTTGCTTGTTTCGGGACTGCTGGGGGAAGACAAGTAAAAGTCTCCTTTCTCCGCGGGCTGGGGTGCTGCTTGGGCTGCATGCGCTGACTGCCCGGGGCCGGGCGTGGAGTCCTCGCTGTGCCTGTGTCCCTCCGCTGCATGAAGAGGCGCGCTCGCCCCTGACTGGCCTGGGCTGCAAGGTCGTGGGACTGGTCCCTCGTCCCCCACCCCTTCTGGGGCGCGTGGGGACGGACTTTGTGAAATTCCTGCGTGCAGGCGGAAGAGCGCCGACCCAGAGAGCCTGGGGGCTCAGCTCCCCTGGCCCCCGGGCAGCCGGACCCCGGGGGGCGTGGGAGTGGGCGGCAGCCGCCCGGTGCCCTTGCGCACCCGCGGAGGAGGGGCCGCGCTCGCCTGCCTCCGGTCGGAGTGTGGCTGCTCCGTGGTAATGACGATGGTGTGGCGGTGCCATCTGTCTTCCTCCGAGTGCCGCTGCTACCGCCTCGATGGTTTCTCCCTTTTCAAGCGTCTGCCGATTCCTCTCTCATCAGGTGCACGGCCGCTGGAACAGAGCGTCGGGGAGTGGCTGGAGGCCGTGGGGCTGCAGCAGTATGAGAGCAGGCTGCTTCTCAACGGCTTTGACGATGTCCGCTTCCTGGTGAGTGCCCAGCCCTGGGGGAGGCCGCTCCAGCACCCCAGGCCCCGCTGGAGGTGGAAACTGTACGTAGACCTATGTCCCAGGAAGAGGGGCTGCGCGGCTGAGACCTGGCGGTGGCGCCGCATTGTCAGCACCGCTCTGGGCACACCCTGTCGGGAGAACTCTGCAAGTTCACATCGGAGAAGTAGTGTTCCTGACACATCCCTGGGGCCACTCCTGTCTCCCTCTCAGATCTTGGGTCTCAGATCACAGCCAGACACCAGAAGCTCCCTTTGTTCCCCAAAACTTTACTGTCAAGCCTGTGGTCACTGAAGTCAGAAGGCTTCTGGCAGGAAGGCCTGGTAGTGGGCTGGTGGCTTCATGGGTGGCCCAGACCAGAGGCTGAGTGGGGGTGGGAAGGATCGGCTGCTTTACTGAGGCGCAACTTTGCACTCTCTTCTTGCAAAGCACAACAGCTCAGAAAGAAAAATCCAAGTGTCCTCTCTGTGGAGCAGAGGCCCCCAACTCCAGACTCTGGGTCCAGACCCAGGGTTCCCTTTGTAGGTCCAATAAGCAGCTGTGAGCAGGTTGCCCATGCCTGACCCTCCTTGGGAAGCCCTCCCCCGCGTTGAGCGCAGTGGTGGGGACAGAGCTGACACGTCCTATTAGCGCTCTGGGTGCAGGGCGTGCTCACTGACTCTCCCAGCAGCTCTGAGATGTGTACTCACATCTGTCTTCGTTTTGCAGATCCAGAGCAGTGGAGTGCCTTGCTCACGCTCACATCTCTAGGAACTGGGGGGGTAGGACACGAGCCTGGCACTCCGGGTCTGAGGGTCCTGCTTCGCTGCCACGCACATGGCCTGTTTCTTACTGATGGCTGAGGGGAGTGGGAGTGGTACCTTTTGGATGCTTGAAGTCCTGTTCTGCCTACGCTGGGTGGAAGCGGGTTTGAGGTTCCTTTCTTCCTGGTGGGCCTGTTCCACCTCTCATGATTTCCAGAGTGCAGTCCCGAGTGGACACCGAGGTGCCTCCGCTCCCTGAAGCAGATCCCTGACCATGCAGCCCCCTCAGCTGCCATGAGGGTGGTGGTTAGCGGACCTGGGCTCCCCCTGCCCTTTCCTGTCCAGCATGGGTCTCTGTGGGGCTCTCACTGACAGGATGGCATTGGGCACCTCCCAAGTAGCGGGCCACCCAGGGAGCTGGCCCAAGGCTGCTTTGACGATGTCCGCTTCCTGGTGAGTGCCCAGCCCTGGGGGAGGCCGCTCCAGCACCCCAGGCCCCGCTGGAGGTGGAAACTGTACGTAGACCTATGTCCCAGGAAGAGGGGCTGCGCGGCTGAGACCTGGCGGTGGCGCCGCATTGTCAGCACCGCTCTGGGCACACCCTGTCGGGAGAACTCTGCAAGTTCACATCGGAGAAGTAGTGTTCCTGACACATCCCTGGGGCCACTCCTGTCTCCCTCTCAGATCCTGGGTCTCAGATCACAGCCAGACACCAGAAGCTCCCTTTGTTCCCCAAAACTTTACTGTCAAGCCTGTGGTCACTGAAGTCAGAAGGCTTCTGGCAGGAAGGCCTGGTAGTGGGCTGGTGGCTTCATGGGTGGCCCAGACCAGAGGCTGAGTGGGGGTGGGAAGGATCGGCTGCTTTACTGAGGCGCAACTTTGCACTCTCTTCTTGCAAAGCACAACAGCTCAGAAAGAAAAATCCAAGTGTCCTCTCTGTGGAGCAGGGGCCCCCAACTCCAGACTCTGGGTCCAGACCCAGGGTTCCCTTTGTAGGTCCAATAAGCAGCTGTGAGCAGGTTGCCCATGCCTGACCCTCCTCGGGAAGCCCTCCCCTGCGTTGAGCGCAGTGGTGGGGACAGAGCTGACACGTCCTATTAGCGCTCTGGGTGCAGGGCGTGCTCACTGACTCTCCCAGCAGCTCTGAGATGTGTACTCACATCTGTCTTCGTTTTGCAGATCCAGAGCAGTGGAGTGCCTTGCTCACGCTCACATCTCTAGGAACTGGGGGGGTAGGACACGAGCCTGGCACTCCGGGTCTGAGGGTCCTGCTTCGCTGCCACGCACATGGCCTGTTTCTTACTGATGGCTGAGGGGAGTGGGAGTGGTACCTTTTGGATGCTTGAAGTCCTGTTCTGCCTACGCTGGGTGGAAGCGGGTTTGAGGTTCCTTTCTTCCTGGTGGGCCTGTTCCACCTCTCATGATTTCCAGAGTGCAGTCCCGAGTGGACACCGAGGTGCCTCCGCTCCCTGAAGCAGATCCCTGACCATGCAGCCCCCTCAGCTGCCATGAGGGTGGTGGTTAGCGGACCTGGGCTCCCCCTGCCCTTTCCTGTCCAGCATGGGTCTCTGTGGGGCTCTCACTGACAGGATGGCATTGGGCACCTCCCAAGTAGCGGGCCACCCAGGGAGCTGGCCCAAGGCTCTGTGGGGAACCCTGACTGAGACAGCTTACCCCCCAGGCTATATGTCCCAGGGCAGAAAGCGAAGGCTGCTGCAAGCTGCCTTCCCAAGCCAACTTGAGGCCAGTTATTTTTCAGCTTTTAAAAATACTAGGTTTTAAATAGCTTTTTTTAAAAAACTTGAACTGAATATATTTATGGTTCTTATAACCTAATCCCTGACTTGCCAGGTTCCTTGGGGAAGGCCAGCAAACCCAAAACGGAGGTGAGTGTTCAGCCAGTGAGTGAGGGCACCAGGCCCTCGGTGCTCTGCTTCTGAGCAGGGCCCTTCCTCAGACTGGCCGTCAGGTGGGCAAGGGAGGGTGGCCGTGGGTGTCCCCTCCCTGTGCTGAGGGATCTTAGAGGTTGAGCTCCTGACTTCTACCCCTCCTCCTGCTGGTCTGAAAAGGCTAAGTTTCCCATTCCTTGAGTATAAAAACTCCTTTAAAACTGCTTCTCTGCCCCTCCTTGTGCTCCGACCAGAAAGTAGCTGGGTGGGCACCTGGGGAAGAAGTCTGGCCCTGGGCCAGGCATCCACGCACGATGCGGGGCCTCTGTCGGAACGCGCCTGTTCTTTTTGGGAAGGGGCTCATTGAGGGAGGCCCGCAACTCAGTTCTTCCAGGGCCTTCCAGGCCCCTCCTGCTGCCCTGGGCATGAGCCATTCCCCTCTGTCCTCTCAGTTCCAGAGGGGCGGCTGACAGGCAGGAAGGCTGACTATGCCTCAGTCTAGCACGTCACTTCTCAGGCTTTCAGTGGCCTGAGTAGCCGTGCACAGCATCCTGGGTGATTGCATGTAAATTGCCAGATGGGCTGCAAGACTAATTAAGTTTTCATAACCAGAAAAGAGAGGAAGAGAACACGTAAGAAGGGAGTGTTTTGTTTCGAAACATTCCCTCATTGCATATGGTATAACTTATACTGCATTAGCTGGTGGCATTATCCCTGTGTGGCTTGGTTTTCAGTGGGTTGTAAATGATTCCCTTCATTGTGAAATGCCCTGGAGACTCTTCTACAAGATGCACAAGTGGCTCCCAAGAACCAGCCAGGCTCTAGATGTAGTAGGAGCATCTGATACCGAGGGCTGCTATGGAACCTCCCTGTGACGGGGTCCTCTGAGTTGTGGGAGGAGTCTAGGGCATTTGCGAGGGTCACTCGGCTCCTTCTCAGGGTAGAGGGGACCTTAACACTACGTGGTCTCATCGTCCCCTCTGTGCCCGAGGTCCTTCCAGATGAGCTCTGCCCTGTTGCCAGGGACGGGCCCTCCTTCTTGCCAAGGCACAGCCCCTTCATGCTCTACATTGCTCAAGCTGGTTTAGACCATTCTTTATATTGAGCCAAATCTGTTTCCTTGTGGCTTCTGTCCCCGGGTCCAGGTTTACTCTGCCACACAGAGCACACTTAGGCCGTGAGAAAATGAAAGACCTCTGTCACGGCCTCCTGGGTCCTGTCTTGTCTAAGCTCAACACCCTCTTTCTCTCGGCTCTTCCTCCTGTGATGTGAAGCCTGAGCCGGATGAGTGAGTGTGTAGTTTGAACTTGATTCCCACTCTCTTGCCCGCAGGGGGCAGGGGCTGCCCCAGACCCGGGAGCCAGGGCTGGAAGTCTGGCTCACACACCTGCCGGCCCACCCACCACACTGGCTCAAGCATCGTAGCCAGTCCCATTTGTTTTGCCACAAATCTTGTCCTCAGGAAATGGGCTTTTTCAGGAGAAGGGAGGAAATGCATTTAATCAGCACGGAAAGAAGGTAATTGGTGGTTGGCGAGTGTGCAGCTCAAGCGAGCTGATACAGGTCCAGTATCTGGAACTTGGCCTGGCCTCCCCTCACTGGAGTGTCATGGAGTCAGCAGCAGCGCTCCTCACGCTGGGGTTGGGTGGACGTTTAGAAAGGTTCTCAGGACTGTTTGATGTGCAGAAACATTCACCTTGGAGTGCTGAATGAAGAAACTGAGACACAAAAATTTATGTGCAACATGATCTTAATTTTCAAAACAGGGAGCATCTCAAAGTGCAGGGAGTAGCCAAAAATGTATTCTACTGTTCGTTATCTCAGGGGGATTATGGCTTTTTTTCCTTTTTGAGAGTGAAATAGATTTTCTGCGTTTCCTACGAGGAATGGCTCTGAAATCAGATAAGCAGATACTGTAGGCATCCTAACGAATTTGACAGTCTAGCTGGGAGAACACGCACACACAGCACTGGTAACAGCGGCGAGTGCTCAGTGCTGGGCGCAGAGGAGGTGCCTCGTTCACCCAGGGTTCACCGCCTGCCGGGCACCAAGCCGGCGCCCAGCCCTGAGGCGTGTGCCCATCAAGTTGCAAACAGGGCCCTGGGCCCAGAGGGTAGAGGCACTGCCAGAAAGTGGCAGAGCTGGAACACTTGCCCAGAGCTATCTGACTTTGAACCCGTACATTCCCCGTGCCATCCTGGGGCTTCTGTAGAGGCTGCAGGAGCTGGAAAGACTCTAAGGAGAGGCCCCCACTGACTGTGGTGAGCTTGAGGCCAGCTTGAGGGCAGAGACGGGCAGGACCCGGAGAGGGCAGCAAGGGAGGATGGGCCTGATGTTGAGGGGCCTCAAAAGCCACTCTCTGGGGGTCCCCCACGATCTCTGAGCTCTGGGTATAGGGGGAGGGATCCTGTGGTTGTGCCTTCACCAGGCAGGGCACCAGGGAGTCAAGGGTGCTGGACAGCATGGTGGAGTGGGGAGTGGGCACGTGGTAGGTGCTCGAGGCTGGGAGTCTGGACAAGCGGAAAATGGGAAGGAGTCGGCAGCAGCTCAGGCTGGGCTGGAAACGGAGGCTGAGCTGCAGGCCTGTGCCTCTCTGGGGCAGTGCTGGGACGGCCTCGTGTGCCTCCTGTCGGTTTATTTCTCCCCTCTGCCCATGTTTTCCTGATGTACCAGCTGGTCCCACGTGTAGGGGAGAGATGGCAGGTGAGCAGGACCAGCCCCTGTGAGCGCTCAACGCACTACTAACTTGGCCAGGGGCTCCTTCTGTACTGGCTTCTGTGAAGCTTCCCAGCCAGGTTTCCAGACCCTCGACTCCCCCCTCTTCTTGCTGTACCCTCAGATCAGCCTCACTGTTCACCCCAGAAGCCAGGCTGTGCCCTTGGGTCCCTGCCCAGGGTCCCCCTGCGGCTCCTCATCCCTCTCTGACGTCTCTGCTTTGGTCTCTCTTGCCCTGCCGTCAGGCTGCCTCCCCGCCTCGCCGTCTCTCCAGCCAGCGCTCGGGGAGCTGATGGCTCTGGGCGGGGGCGTTTCTGTGCCCCCGTGTGTAGCAGGGCCCGAGAGGGAGAGTCTCCTCACCTGGGTCATTGGAGGGGTGTGGACCTAAGGCTTTGGAAGGAATCCGTTCAGTTCAGTTCAGTCGCTCAGTCTTGTCTAACTCTTTGCGACGCCATGGACTGCAGCACTCCAGGCCTCCCTGTCCATCACCAACTCCCAGAGCTTACTCCTTTGGAAGGTATATTCTTAGACAAGTGTGGATCCTGCCTCCTGTGCTAACTCAGTTCTGTGGTCACTTAAGAGCTTAGCTCCTCGGGATCCCAGGGGCTGCTGCTTCCTTGTCTCTGCAGAGCCCTTGAGCCTTGAGACCAGAGCCAGGCTCACTCTGGGCCTTCTCGCAGCGCGTGCACTCTCTTGCTTCCCCGGAGTTACCCAGAGGGCCAGCAACTGGAGTTACTTAGCATCCAGCTCCGCGTGCCCCTGTGCGGCACTGGCTTCCTTCCGTCCCCTTCATAGTGGAGTTTGAGAGCTGTTTTCACATCTGTTAATTTAACTGAGTGCACTTAGGATGGAGTTGGAGTGGTGAACACATCCTGTCCTGTAGCTTCCGGGTCTGGGATCTTCGGGTGAGCAGCCCCTGGGGGCTGGGTCTGGCATCTCAGCACGTCTCTGTGTTCGGTTAGTCGACCCCCAGGGTGCATGTGCAGGAGTGCAGCGGGCAGAGCAGTAGGGCCCATGTGTCCCTGGCAGACATCAGCTATGACTCAGGTGTCCCTGAGCCTGTCTCGACTCCCAGGTTCCATGGACAGCACACCCAGGGCCCCGGGAGTGTCACTTGCTCAAGGCTGCTGCTCAAGCAGAAGCCAGGTCTCCTGGGCCCAGAGCAATACCCTCGCCTCGCACTCTGGTGCCCTGCAGCCCCCTCTCCCAGGCAGATGCCATGACTGGACCACAGGTGGAGCCAGCAGGCTCGGCCAGTGTGAGGCGCCATCTGGGCCAGCAGACCATTCCGTCCGCACTCTGTGTCAGGGCCAGTCTACAAGAGGTGGGGTAGGAGCTGGTGGGGCTCAGGCCCTAGCGACCTGCACCCTCAGGGAAGCTCCAGGGCCTCAGGCAGCTGGCTGAGGTCACAGTTGAGGAAACTGGACAGGGAAAAGCTTAGGAGAAAACATGGGGCCTAGTCACCTGCCCTGAGAAGTAGCTGGGAGTCAGGAGACCTGGGTTTCCTCCAGGTCCCCTGCATGATCTCAGGCAGGTTACTCTGTACTCCTGTCCCACAGGATCTCATTTCATTGTTTCCTTCTTCACGTAAGCTCTGACGATGGCACAGTGTTAGCTGTGGTCACCCAGAGCAGCCACTGAGACTGGCCATGGACAAGTGTGAGAATGTGAGGTGGGAAGGTGGTGAAGCCTGCTTTGGGTGGTCTTGGATCCAGGCCCCTTGACTGTCACTGACCTGGGCCTGCACTGGTGGCTTGAAAAGACTATGGCATCTTGACATCAGATAAGGCCTCAGCAAGGCAGACATTCACGGGTAATGGGCAGCAGATGGGCAGGAGGGGACTACGCCTGGAAGGGGCCCCTGGGGGCCTTCCTGGGAGAACAGGGCCATCAGGGGTTGGCTTCCCTCCACCAGGGAGGAGAGCCATCCCTGAGAGCCCTCCCTGGAGACTGACCGGGGGAGACGGCCTCTGGCCTCCGGATCGAGGAGCTGGTAGCTTTTGCGCTTCGTCCTCATCTTAGAACTAGTTGCTCCTGGTTACCCATGGTGTTCCGTCTCTCCGGCTGAGGGCTGGGCAGGGTGGGATGGGGGTCAAGGATGCTGCCAAGGATGGCGAGCTTTTTGTAGGGCACCCGTGAGCTGGGAATGGCGTCAGTCTGGAAAGTCCTGTGACCATGCCCCAGGGAGGCAAGGGTCGGTGAGGCCAGGCAGCAGCAAACGGGCACACCCAGGAAGAGCTGCGGAGTGCTGGTTCCTGCCAGCAGGTCAGTGCTCAGCGCCAGGAATTCGTTGCTTAACCTGCACAGGCTGGTGGCTTTGTTCCTGTTGATAAAGTTTGACTTTGTGGGGATTTGAACCCAGTTCTTCGGCTGCACTGGGTCGTGTTGCTCCGTGCGGGCTGTATCTAGGAGCAGTGAGGGGTCTCCTCTCGAGTTTGGTGAGCGGGCCTCTCGTTGAGTGGCTTCTCCTGTGGAGCTTGGGCTCTAGGGCGTGTGGGCCTCAGGAGTCATGCCACACAGGTTTAGTTTGTCTGCGGCATGTGAGATCTTCATTCCTGGACCAGGGATCGCGCTGCACTGTGGATTCCAAGCTACTTGGACCACCAGGGAAGCTCGGAACCCAGGCCTTACTCTTTTATACCACAACTGCCTTGCCCAGTGGGTAGAGCACAGAGAGCCCTCGACCCCTGGGTGAGTGGACATGTTCCGCTTCAGGGAGCACGGCTTCTGTTCTCCATCATTATTCAGGCTTGTGGGCCACAGAAGTGAGCAGCAGAGCCCTGACCCTCTCCGCTTCCTCTTCCTTCTCCCAGGGGTCCTCCCCACTCTCCCTGAGCCAGGCCCCCGCTCCCCAATCTCCCTGGGTCTGGGGCTGTGATTTGGGGAAGACGTGTGCTCTCCTCGCTCTCCCTCCCAGCCAACCCACTGCCGCGTGCCTGTGGCCACTCAGCCTGGGAAGGTGGCCCTGGCTCAGCCCAGGGCCCTGTCCGGTCCTGTCCATGCTCAGCGACCCGCGCCCAGATGACTGTGCCCCCAGCCTCCCTGCTGCTGTGGCCAGTAATGTGCCTGGGGGCCGCGGAACACTGTGTAGGAGGCGGGCAAGGTGTCCGCCGGCGGCATTACGGGGCGTGCCCTGGAGAGGGCGCAGTCCTTGGGAGTCCATGGCAGACAATTCAGTGTGTAAGCATGTCAGCATGTGAGAAGGTGGGTTAAGTAAATAATATATAGACCACAGTCCCAATTTGCCATAATATTGTCACTAAGAAGACTTCACCCGAATGGTAAGCTTGGTCCCCCACCCCCACCAGAGGCAATGGATTTATAAGGGGCCTTTACATTTTTCTTTATACTTTTTTATTTTCAGAATTTCAAAAGTAAAGTTACAACTTTTCTACTTAGAAAAAAATTTTTTTCTTCTTTCATACGAGGGAGAGATTGAAGCAGGACCCAGTGGAAATCTACAAAGTCCTGGAAGGCAGAGAATGCATAAGTATCACATTGAAGCAGCCAGGGCCCAAGGAAGCACTTAGCTACCCCCTTGGTGCCCAGCGGCTCTGGAGGAAGCCGGGGCCCCCAGTGATGTGGTCGCTGACCTGGCTGCTCAGGTGTTAAGGAGCCTTCTTAGCGGCTCAGGCAGGCCCCACAGATCAGTACAGCCAGGGGTGTGGTGACTGTCAGCCACTCAGCACACTCAGCTGGCTCTTCCCTCATCTTCCCATCCTCCCCTCCCCTAATTTCAGAAATCTGCTCCTGAGGTCTTCATCTGCATTCAGTGTGCATCAAGGGAGCCCCCAACCTCTCACTCCAGCACACTTATCCTTCTGGAACAGCTCTTCCCACCATCCCCGTTCCTCGAGGCCCAAGAAAGACTGGGGTGGGGCGGGGAAGGGGAGAAGCATCCTTGCCAGGCTTTTCCCCAGGGGCCCAGTCAGGCTGGGGACAGTAGCTCTGTCTCTTTCTTTCTACCCCAAGAGAGGAGGTTTCAGCCTTTGTGTGTGTGTGTGTGTGTGTGTTTTATGACTCCTGGCAGGAGAAATGGCTGAATGATTGTCTGAGAAGAGAGAGAGGCCATACAGAATATGGAAATTAGGCTGGAGGGGGCCGGCCAAATGGAGAGTCTGAAATGACTGCTGAGGGACAAAACCCCTCCCAAGGAATCCAGTCTAGTGCAGCTCTGCCCAGTGGGCCCTCTCCCGTCAGAGCTCACAGGCCTTTGTTGGAGCAGAGGTCAAGTCCTGCCAGGGCTGACACTGGCCATGGTGGGGCAAGGGGGACAGAGCCCAGGTGTGCCATCTCCCAGCCTGCCTTTCCACAAGCTGGCACGCTGCATGCACACGCCTCTCCAGGAGGAGGCAACGGGACGTTGCTCCCGCCTGTCCCCTCTCCCTTAGGGACGGAACCCAACCAAGCCAAGCGTCAGCAGTTCTGCTTCAGATTTTACTTAGACTTGGAAACTTTATTAAAATCTCAGGAAATCTCTGTTCACTGAAATGCTTATTAGGCCAATGAGCCGTTCTGCTTGGTTAGCTCCCTAACTGTTCACTCATTGGAAACTTGGAATGCAGACTGGCATATAGTCAGCTCTTGATCAGCATTAGTGTGGCAGGAGGTAAACAAAGTAGGAGGTCCCCTTTCCCCACAAACCTCCTTGTGAAAAGGTTTCTTCCTCAGCCAGGAGAGTGGAGTAACTTCCAGAATGTTTCCTGTCTTCGAGGATTTGGGGGCCTGACAGCCACCACACAAACTAATCACACAGAATGTAGACATGGCAGGTTTAGGAACTCAGGACCCTGCGCTGTGCCCAGGGCGTGCTCCGGCAGCTGTTTGCTCTGATTTTCCGCCACGTCCTTTGGGACATCTGCCTCTTTCTCCTCAAAGTTGCATACGCCCCCATTCTCTTGCCTGGAGGTCTGGCTCATGACGGCCTTGTCTCCAGTTGGATCTGGTTTCCTGGTGGTCAGGCTTCAGTTCAGTATTAGTGGTACCCTAAACGTTTGTGAAGGCTTCTGAGGAACGTCGGGATTGCAGTGGGTTTTCAGAGCGTCGCTGCAGTGCCGCCCTCTCAGAGGCTTACTCTCAGGTCCTCGCTGAGGGGCCTTCATCATCACGCAGAAAGCCCGCCCCTCTCTCTCCCACCGCTTTTCCCCGCCAGCACACCCTAGACTTGGGCCCAGAGTGATGGCAGGATGGCAACTTTTGGATTCAGGGGTGACTTGGGAGCTGGTCAGACCTGGAGTGGTGCCAGGGCCCAGGGGAGACTCTGCAGGCCCAGGGATCGCTAGGGTCCCAGCAGAGGGGTGTGCCGTGCAGCCTGAGCAGAGCAGTCCGGCTTCAGAGCTGTCTTGTTTACGGCCTGCCCTCTGTGAGGCCAGATTTCTGTCACCAGGCACAGGCTCTCGGGAGGCTCCCACACCAGCAGTCACTGCAGCTTGGGCACACGGGTGAAACCACCAGGTAATGGTCTGGATGAGCTGGCCCAACTTACTAACCTTCTCTCTGTAAAGCGGGCATAAATAATATCGACCTCAACAGAATAAGAAGCCCAGAAAAGATCCTAGAAACAGGAATTGAGGACACATCAGAAGTCATTTCACACTGGTGGAGAAAAGATAGCTCATTCAAGAAATAGACAGTCTGCTGCCTGGAAGAAAATATTAAGTGGACCTTTAAACCTTATGTTAAAATAAGTTTGAGGTAGATTAAAGATTGGATTCTAAAAAATGAAACTGTGAAGTTTCAGGGAAAAACTGTGGAAGAAATGTTTAAAAAATCCCGGAAAGGATTTTCTAAGCCTGATGGAACTTTAGAGAAGCTCCATGAGAAAAGTGGGTGTGTTCCAGTGCGAGCAAACAGGTTCTGCCTGAACAAAGCCAGCGCAACAGTTCAGAGGCAGCCACAAACAGGAAAGACACGTGCCCAGCTCTTCATAGCGAAAGGGTTAATTTCCCCACTGTGTAAAGAGTTCCTGCAGATCAAGTGCAGGATAAGTAATTCCCGAAGCAGCAGCTGTGGCTGCTCCCAGCACTCAGCCCAGGCTGCATGGACACGAACATTGGGCTGAACTCAGCCCCACAGGTCACTGGTACTCTCCGGGCCTCAGCTTCCTGAGCTGTAAAATGGGGTAACAGTAGCCCCCATTATTCAGTAGTTCAGCAAGTGCAAAGCACGTTGCACATGGAGGGGGCCAGTAAGTGCTGTGAATGTACTTGACGGATATGTGAAAGGATGCTTGAGCTCACCCACGAGTGGGCTCACCCTGTGTTAAGACACACAGTGAGAAGCCATTTCTAAACAGCTGCACTGACCAGAGTACAGATGTCTTTCAGCCTTCTAAACACACATAGCCTTGCCCAAGCCATTTCTTTTATACCCTTTTTTGAAAATTTAAAATTGAAATAATAGTTGACATGTGATATTAGCTTCAGGTGTACTACATAATGATTTGACATCTGTTACATAATGGAATGATCACAGTAAGTCTAGTAACTGTCTGTCACCATGCGAAGTTATTACTGTATTATTGACCATATTCCTTAGGCTGTATGTCACATCCCCATGGCTTGTTTATTTTGTAACTGGAGGTCTGTGCCTCTTAATCCCCTCTACCCGTTCCCCTCCACCTCACCTGATTCCCCTCCGGCAACCAACTGTTTGTTCGCTTTATGAGTCTCTCTCCATTTTGTTTGCTTGTTCATTTTTTAGATTCCACGTATAAGTGAGATCATGCCGTATTTGTCTGTTTCAGCACAGTGCACTCTGGACCCCATCCACACTGTAACAAATGCCAAGTCATTTATTTTGGCTGTGTGGGTTGGTGGTTGTGGCCCACAGGCTTTCTCCAGCTGTGGAAAGGGGCCTACCCGCTCCGTGTGGGCACCCAGGCTGCAGTAGTCGTGGTTCAGGGTCCCCAGAGCACAGGCTTGGTAGTTGTGGCGCGCAGGCTTACTTGCCCTGCGGCGTGTGGCATCTTCCCAGACCAGGAATCAAACCTGTGTGCATTTGCAGGCGAATTCTTTTAACCACTGAACCACCAGGGAAATCCCATTCTTTTTATTTTTTGGCTGAGTATTATTCCTCCGTGTGTGTACACCACCGTACTCATCTGCCAGTGCACCGATTTAGAGTCTCAACAGCAGTGCGTGAGATTTCCCTTTTGTCCACTCCTTGCCAGTACTTATTTGTTGCCTTTTTGATAGTAGCCGTTCTGCCAGGTATAAAGTGATATCTCATTGTTTTTTTAATTTGCATTTTCCTAACAGTTAGTGATGTTGAGCATCTTTTCATGTGTCTCTCGGTCATCTGTATGTCGTTAAAAAATGAGTAGAGGATCTGAATAGAAAAATTTCCAATCAAGTTATTTGGTTTTTTTAAATATTGAGTATATGAGTTCTTTGTATATTTTGGATATTAACAACCTTTATCTGATACATTGTTTTTTTTGTTTGCTTGTTCATTTTTTAGATTCCACGTATAAGTGAGATCATGCCGTATTTGTCTGTTTCAGCACAGTGCACTCTGGACCCCATCCACACTGTAACAAATGCCAAGTCATTTATTTTGGCTGTGTGGGTTGGTGGTTGTGGCCCACAGGCTTTCTCCAGCTGTGGAAAGGGGGCTACCCGCTCCGTGTGGGCACCCAGGCTGCAGTAGTCGTGGTTCAGGGTCCCCAGAGCACAGGCTTGGTAGTTGTGGCACGCAGGCTTACTTGCCCTGCGGCGTGTGGCATCTTCCCAGACCAGGAATCAAACCTGTGTGCATTTGCAGGCGAATTCTTTTAACCACTGAACCACCAGGGAAATCCCATTCTTTTTATTTTTTTGGCTGAGTATTATTCCTCCGTGTGTGTACACCACCGTACTCATCTGCCAGTGCACCGATTTAGAGTCTCAACAGCAGTGCGTGAGATTTCCCTTTTGTCCACTCCTTGCCAGTACTTATTTGTTGCCTTTTTGATAGTAGCCGTTCTGCCAGGTATAAAGTGATATCTCATTGTTTTTTTAATTTGCATTTTCCTAACAGTTAGTGATGTTGAGCATCTTTTCATGTGTCTCTCGGTCATCTGTATGTCGTTAAAAAATGAGTAGAGGATCTGAATAGAAAAATTTCCAATCAAGTTATTTGGTTTTTTTAAATATTGAGTATATGAGTTCTTTGTATATTTTGGATATTAACAACCTTTATCTGATACATTGTTTGCAAATATCTTCTCCCATTCAGTAGAGTGCCCTTTCATTTTGTTGATAGTTTCTTTCACTGTCTGAAAGTTTTTCAGTTTGATATAGTCCACAATTTAATTTTGCTTTTGTTTCCTTTGAGAAGACAGATCTAAAAAATATGGCTAAGTCTGATGTCAGAGTGTACTCCCTATGTTTTCTTCTGGGAGTTTTATGGTTTCAGGTCTTATATTTGAGTCTTTAATCCATTTAAATTTCATTTTTGTATATGGTATGAGAAAGTGGAACAACAGTTTTATTTTGCAGGTAGCTGTCCAGTTTTCTGGACCATTTATTGAAGAGACTGTCTTTTCCCCACTGTATATTCTTGCCTCCTTTGCCATAGATTATGTGACCATATTAGTGTGGGTTTATTTCTGGATGCTCTGTTCTGTTCCATCGATCTACGCATCTGTTTTTGTGCCAGAGCCATACTGTTTTGATTACTGCAATTTTGTAGTATGGTCTGAAGACAGGGTGCGATACCTCCAGCTTTGTTCTTCTTTCTCGAGAATGGTTTGGCAGCGATCTCTCTTCTTGATAACCACCATAGAATGATGCACATAGAGGGGGGTTTGTGCAGCACCACTTGTAAAAGCAGAAATTGGAAGCAGTCATCCTTCAACACAGAATTGGTATAAAAATTTATACTATTCACAGTTTAATAAATGTATAATCATCCATGACCTGGATGATGATGCAGCTTTAAAAGAAAGGACAGGCCTCCACACACTGATGCAGAGTGATCTCCTATATATATTTACTAGGTAGTTATGGACAGTGTGTACAAGAATCGCATTCATGCAGGAATCAAGTATGCATGTGTGTAGGTGCCCAGCTGGGGTCTGCAGGGCCATCCAGGAAAGTGGGGACCGTTGCTCTTGGGGCTGGGGCTCTGTAGCTGAGAGACAGGCAGGATGCATGACTTCGTGTATCATAATCTGAAAAAAAAACCTATTTTGTGACACCACTGTGAGCAATTAAAGACAGCACGATAGGGGTTAGGGTGGTGAGTGCAGTCAGACCATCTCAGATCCTAGCTCCACCATGAGATGTGTGACTTCGGATGTGTTCTGACCGCTGTGTGCCTCAGTTTCCTTCTTGTAAAATGAGGATGCAAACAGAACCTAACACAGGGTTGTGAGCCTGAAGTGGGCAAGTGCACGTGAAATCTCCTGGTCCCTGTCACACAGCAAGGATGCAGCAAATACCAGCCACCCTCCGTGTCGCCCCCCTCCACCGCCCCTCCCTCCTCTCCCAGGCAGGTCTCTGCTTTGAGACTCCTGTCTTCCTTGAGACTCCTCTCCTCCTTGGGTGCCTGCCCCTGCCACCCACCCAGGATGGCTGTTTTAACCTAAAATCACAAAATCATATCTGTAAGGAATCTGGAAATTAATCCTGTTCTTCACCTTGCGGGGAGTGCCTCTCTTGAGGCGCAGCTGGAAAAGAATCCACCTGCAGTGTGGGAGACTTGGGTTCATGAGGTTGCAAAGAGTCGGATGCGATCACCTTGGGGAGTTGTCAGATCTGCCCCCCAGGTAAATGTACATGGGCTCAGGTGGGCGAGGGCCTGTGTGCTGCCTGCTGTGGCCCAGGCCAGCGCCCTGCAGCCGCTCAGGACAGGAGGGCAGCCAGGCAGGTTTGTCTTCCTGCTATACGAGGCCTCATGTAGCCCAGCCTGGCCTCACAGGGTGCCCTGGGGCTTACAGCCTTGTGGTGCTGGTGGCAAAGAAGAACTTGGCAAGGGGCCATAACAGGCTGGCCTCAGCCTCATGCAGGAGGCCCTCACGTTCTCCTTTCTGCTCTCAGGGGCCTAACGTGATGGAAGATCAGGACCTGCGGGAAATCGGCATCAGTGATGTGCAGCACAGGCGGAAGCTGCTCCAGGCCGCACGGTCCCTACCCAAGGTGCCACCCACAGCGCCTCGGCCTCAGCGAGGGGCAGGGCGGGCTTGGGGGCCACCAAGGGGGGTGTGCTGATCCTGGGAGCCCCACAGGGAGCACAGTGTCCTGTTCACTGCTTTGCCAATTCCGAGGGCAGCAGAGCCCCAGGGACAGTGCACACCTAGTCCGGCCTCAGGAACAGGTTGTCTGGTGCCTGCAGGCGTGGCCCATCGCCTGGATGCCAGGCCCTCCCCCCGAGGCCCGGGGTGCGGGGCAGCACAGGAAGTGGTCTTTGCCTGGGGGGCTGTGGGCGGTAGGCGTGAGCCTCTCCTCAGTTCTGCTGGCGCAGAGTCCCCTGGTCCCTTCTACTGAGGACGCACAGACAAGTCCCAGCAGGGAGGCCAGCGCCTGCCCCACAGATGCACACCATCTCCTTGTCCCGCCAGGCCCATGACCGTGTCGGGCATAGAAGGGGCCTCAGCCTCACAGACTGTCCTCCCCATCTGGCCTCACCTGACAGGGCACCTGCCTTTCTCACTGATTTCCAGCCTCAGCTGGGCCCTGATTCGGCAGACCTGGGGTGCCCGGGTGGTGCCAGCTGAGACCAGAGCTGAGGCAGAGATGGCTGTGTGGGCCGAGGGGCCCAGGTGCCGAGCTCATAGGCCCTTGATGGTCCTCAGGTGCCATCCCACCCCTGCCCCAGCCTCCAGTGTGGTCTCTCATGTCTCTGGGGTCCCCGCGGTCCTTGTCAGCCCTGCCTCCTGCCCTCGCTGCACAGGTGAAGGCGCTGGGCTATGACGGGAACAGCCCCGTGTCAGTGCCCTCCTGGCTGGACTCGCTGGGGCTTCAGGACTACGTCCATTCCTTCCTGTCGAGTGGCTACAGCTCCATCGACACTGTGAAGAACCTCTGGGAGCTGGAGCTTGTCAACGTGAGTGCAGTCCTGCTCAGACCCGACTGGCCAGTCCCAAGCCGCGAGTATCCCTGGCTGCCCTGCGGCGGGGCTGGGGGCCCAGGCGTCCCCTGAGCACTACCCCCCGCCCCGCCCCCAGGTCCTGAAGGTGCACCTGCTCGGCCATCGCAAGCGCATCATCGCCTCGCTGGCAGACAGACCCTACGAGGAGCCGCCCCAGAAGCCCCCACGGTTCTCCCAGCTGAGAGTGAGTGGGTGGGTGGAGATGGAAGCCTGTGTGCTTTGTGTTGGCAGGAATTGAAAAGTATGCTTTAGGAATTCTCAGAGACAGTGTCACCTCTGTAGGAAAGGATCAGCTGAGCTGATCCGTCTCCTCCCAGTGTTGGGGTCAAGTATTGGGAAAGTCAGGAAAACAAATATCCGAATCCCAAATGGCTAGGGCCATGTCTGAATGTCACGTTCAGCTGTCTGGGGACTGGAGTCCCCTTGGGCGGTTTGACATGAGCTGGAGACAAAGCCTGGAACACGGCAGGGCTGGGCCTTCCTCCGTTTCTTAAGGAAATCCCTGTGATTTTTAAAACCTCACAGATGTTTTGTTGCTCAATGCAGGTAATTTCTGACTGAAAAGCAGGTTAGACTGTGAGCCTGTGGTTCAGGAAGACTCTCCCCAGACCTGCAGGGCTGCTGGTGGGCAGTGGGTAGGCCCTGGGCTAGAGTCTCAGCCTCAAAGTGGGCATGGTTTCACCCTTTCACATGTGAGGAAGCCAAGGCCCAGGCTGGTTCTGAGACCAGACGCTCTGCCGACATTCAGACATGGAAACCGAGGAGACAGGGTGCCCATCGGGAGCACAGTATCTTCTCAGGAGGGACCCTGAGATTGAGTCAAGCATTCCCGGGACCTGTGATCAGCTGTGGCAGACAGTATTCTCTTTGAGAAGGTGGAGCACGCTTCTCCTCCCTACAACCACCCCTCCCTGCGCGCTCTGGGCTGCAGGCTGTGCTTGGGACCGGCTGCCCACCTGCAGGGCCTGGTTGTCAGGGCTTTCTGGCTGGAGGAGTCTGGCCCCTGATGCCCAGCTCCTGCCCTTTCTCACCGACTCTCCCTTGGAACCCGGCCGGGCGGCCGCCAGACTCACGGCTTTCCCTGCCGCAGTGCCAGGACCTGTTCTCGCAGACGTCGTCCCTACTGAGCCAGAACGACTCCTGTGCTGGGCGGTCCGCTGACCTGCTGCTGCCTCCTGGGGACATAGGCAGGAGGCCACACGACAGCTTACAGAGCCTGCGGTGCCCGCTCGGGCAGAGCGCTTCAGAACCCAGGTGGGTGAGGGGCCCAGACGGGGCCCCTGCACCCCTCCCAGCAGGACAGGGTTCCCCCTGCCTGGCGCAGGCTGCAGGCTTCATCCCGCCCCCAGCTATGGCCTGGCCCGCGGCCCCCACAGGGCGAGCCTTCGCTCCGCGTCTTTGACCCACTTCTCTTGTGACTCGCTCGTCTCAGTTTTGCCCTCTGAGGAGTCCCCGCACCTTTACACCAGCACAACTGTGAATTTTACAAGATTCAAAAAGCATGTTGTCTGGCAGTCTTAGTGACTCTGTACCAAGACTTTCCATCTTGCTGGGAGCCCTGAATTTCCCTTCATCCTCATGCCTTCCACCTGTGCCCTAGTTGAGGACCCCTATCATCTGGCCCACAGTGGCCTCCCACCTCCCTGCACCCCGACTCCTGTCACAAGGACCCCTATAAAGCACATCCGTGGCCACGGAGACATCCTTGCCCCTCCACTAACCCAGGATAAGATCGTCTCCAACACCACAGAGCCTTCCACGTGGAGCTGCTCACGGATGGGCGGCTGAGGTCCCGGCTTCCCTACCTATTCTCAGCCTGGACAGGCCTCGCCTCTGCCCCAGCCCATCTGAAGGGCTGGTCTGCCTCTGCCCTGGAGCTCCTGGAGGTGGCTGGCAGGCCAGAGCCAGGTGGGGTGCTCAGGAGCCCCTAG
Source organism: Madoqua kirkii (assembly GCA_006408675.1). Classification (NCBI taxonomy): domain Eukaryota; kingdom Metazoa; phylum Chordata; class Mammalia; order Artiodactyla; family Bovidae; genus Madoqua; species Madoqua kirkii. The sequence goes on along the minus strand of SJYC01090515.1, from coordinate 11,206 downwards.
AGTAGCAGGCTGACCTAGGGCCCCACATGTTCTGCAGGAGGAGCACCGAGAGGCCAAGCTGACCCTCCGGCCCCCCAGCCTGGCCGCCCCCTATGCCCCTGTGCAGAGCTGGCAACACCAGCCGGAGAAGCTCATCTTCGAATCCTGCGGTTACGAAGCCAACGTGAGTAACCCCTTCCTCCAGCGCAGGGCCCCATGCTGTTCTCAGCTCTTTGGCCATCCCGGCATTGCGGGGAGGGGAGCCACGGGAGAGGGCCCAGATCGGCTGGGTGGTCCCAGCGTGGCAACACAGACAGCTGAACGGCCCACTGCTCGCTCCCACAGTATCTGGGCTCCATGTTGATCAAAGATCTGCGAGGGACAGAGTCCACACAAGACGCCTGTGCCAAGATGCGGGTAGGCTGTCTCGGGCGGTGGGGTACTGGGTGTGGCCAGGACGGCGGGCAGCGAATGGTAGCGCGAGCTGCAGCTGCGGGGCCCCGCCCAGAGGAGTGGCACTGACGGGCCCCCCCGTTTGCTGTAGAAATCCACAGAGCACATGAGGAAGATCCCCACCATCGTCCTGTCCATCACATACAAAGGGGTCAAGTTCATCGATGCCTCCAACAAGGTTTGTCCCTCTCCCCATCCCTCACCCCTGCCAGCGGGGCGCCCTCCTCAGAACCTCCTCGCCTGTTCCACCTCCGCCCCTGGCCCAGTGTCAGTCTCTCATGCACTCCCTTACCTGGGTCCCAGGAGACAGCTTGTCTTCCTCAGCGTGGGCTCCACTGGCCACTTCGTGGCTCACAGGCCTTAGAGAGCCCAGGACACCCCCAGGCTCCATGCTCGGGCCCTGGAGGGCAAGAGGGGCTGGATGTGAGCATTTACTCCCTCGGCTGCTGTGGTCAGAGGTGGAGATCCCAAACCTAAATCAAAGGAGATTAAGCGCCACCCTCGACCCCCTCCCCCCTAGAGAGCAGATGAGGAAGTGGCGTTTGGCCGACGCCCTGGGCTGGGACAAAAAGTAGTGCTGGTGACGGGGCATTGCAGAGCCGCTTTCCCCGCAGAACGTCATCGCAGAGCATGAGATCCGGAACATTTCCTGTGCGGCCCAGGACCCAGAGGACCTGTGCGCCTTTGCCTACGTCACCAAGGACCTGCAGACCGGCCACCATTACTGCCACGTCTTCAGCACGGTGGATGTGGTAGGTGGAGGCCAGGCGGCCCACGCACTGGTGCTGGCACCTGGTGGGCACTGAGCTGCGCCTGTCAGGAGCGAACACCCGGCGCACAGAGCAGCTCAGCAGCTCTTCCAAGGTTCTAGCGACAGCAGTTGCCTTGCTTCTGCCACGCGTGTGTTCCTGGGCCAGGGCTGCACCTCCCTTGGCTGTGGCTGACCCTCCCGCAGGGCCGTCTTCCTGAAAAGCCCTCCACCAACAGGGAGTCTCCTTCACCCAGAGCCCAGCTTGGGCTGCGCCCTGGCACTGCTGGGCTGACGGGAGGTATTTGTGTGCCGCCCCCCGGGGAGTGGACGCATGACCCCGGTGGCGGCCCCCAGACGGGGCCTGTGCCAGGCTTGCTGTCCCCAGGTTTTCAGGGCCCCGCCCGGGACCTCCGTCAGTGCTCTGGGCCCGGCCACGGCCTCTCGGCTTTGACACGCGCTGGCTTGTGAGCTAGGAACTCCCCTCCCTGCTCCACACCTGCATACCGGGACAGTGTAACTATTTCAGGGCTTGTTCTAAAGAGGAAGTCCCCCAGAAGGTGCCCGGCCCAGTTCCTACAGCTCACCTTCCTTGTCATTTCTGGGCACCACGCCCTGAAGCCACGGGGACCCACAGGGCTCATCTCCTGAGTGGAATCACCCACAAGGAAACAAAATGTGCACTTTGTTCAGACTGTTCTTGGGACGCACGTCACTTTCAGCGCAGCCGTTCCCTGCACCTGTGTGCTGCTGCCCAGCCTGTGTGGGTCCTGGGGGCGGGGCATCAGGGCGATGCTCCCCACTCCCTCCTCTCACCTGTGCCCTGCCTCCTCCCAGAACCTGACCTATGAGATCATCCTGACGCTGGGCCAGGCGTTTGAGGTGGCCTACCAGCTGGCCCTGCAGGCCCAGAAGTCCAGGCCCATGGGGGTCTCTGCCGCGGAGGTGATCGAGACCAGATCTTCCAAGCCGGTGCCGAAGCCCCGGGTGGGCGTGAGGAAGTCAGCGGTACGTGGGCCTCGAGGCCCAGGGCCCGGGAGGAGCGGGGTGGAGGGTCTGGTGCGGCCGTGACCCCGCCTGTGTCTGTCTGCTTCGCTCCGCGCCCCAGGTGCCGCCGTCCCCCGACAGTCGCTGTTGTCCCTGTCACACCCGCCCCGCCCACCGTCCTCGTACCTCCCGCTGCCGTCCGTTAGTCCTGGAGTCAAGGTCTCTACACCTGCTGTGTGTGTCGGTCTCCCCGTGGGACCGTGAGCTCCTGGAGACTCTGGCGCCCCCTGACCCACGTGCCCGTCTTCCCTGAGCTGCCCCGCACCCCCCCCACCCCCTCTGTGCTGTGGCCTGTCTCTGTTGTGTGTCCTCCTCTCTCCAGAGGTCAGGGTGCCCGCCATGGTCTTGCCCCGGGGAGCTCTCTGGCCCCACGGTTTGGGTTTTCCAACCCCTTCCCCACTTCCTGCGCCAGGAACCACCCAGGGACCCCAGCCGTTCCACGTCCCCGGGAGCCAGCCTCCTGGGACACTCCTGCGAGGTGCCCCTCCTGCTCCCCACCCCGAGAGCCGGCTCTCTGGCGGAGAATAGGGTACCCCCAGGGACAGGGATGCCAGTGTGGTCCCTCTGACCCTGCCCCCTCCTCCTTGGCAGCTGGAGCCACCTGACACGGACCCCGACGCCCAGTCCCACGCCAGCGTCTCCTGGGTCGTGGACCCCAAGCCAGACTCTAAGCGGAGCCTCAGCACCAAGTACGAGACCACTATCTTCTAAGCACCCGCCCCGCCTCCACTAGTCTCACGTGCCTTCCTGCCACCTGTCTGCTCTTCTCTGCTCTCCTGCCACCCGCTGAGGCCAAGGCCCCACCCCTGCCCCGGCCTCTCCTCCCGCGTCAGCTCACCACCCCCGCCACCGGACACTGTGAATACCCCCTTTGGTCGAGGACGGCTTGGCGAGGGGGCGAGTTGCCTTTGAGATTGGGCAGCGGGAGGGCGGCACGCTGGATCCTGAGGGAGGCCATCTCCAGGCAGCGGCCCCCTGACGGGGCGGGGCTCCTTGCTGGCTCCCCCACCCAGCTTGAGTCTCACGCTGCCAAGAGCTCGCCACGCCTCTCCCTCTCCCGACAGAACCTGTCACTGTGACCGCCTGGGGCCAGGGCCCCTGCACCCGCTCACGCTGGCCTGCGGCCTGTCTTCCTGCCGTGAGACCCGCAGCTCAGCACTGCGGCTAGGCCGGGGTCAGCCGCTGTGAGGGCCCTAGGGCACATGCTTGGCTCCAAAGCCTGGGACACCCACAGGCTGGCTCCACGCGCCTGGAGTCTTTGTCTCGGGGGTCTTGAGCTGCATGGAGTGGGATGGCTCCTCATGCCTTGGCCGGGAAGTGACAGGCAGGCGGAAGAGGAAGGCCGCCCTGTGGGACCCGCAGGAGGGGTCAGTGCCCTGCACCTCCTCCCCTCAGGACGGCGCCACTCGAGGGCGGTGACCTGGGCCGGGCAGTGCTTGCTGGCGCTTCTCCGTGGTGTGGGGATCAGGGCTATCAGCAGTGGGAAAGGCGGCGTGGAGGCCCGGCGCCCTGGCAGGGGGAGAGCCGCGGTTCCGTGGGGGGAAGCACAGCACGGAGCGTGACTCGGGAGCACCGCCGCTCAGTGGCGGCGGTTCCTTTAGAGCCGAAACCCAGTGGACAAGCCGAGGTGGGTCTCCTGCCTCCTGCCCTCGTGCCTTCCGAGCAGACGCCTGAGCCACGGAGGGTGCTCAGGGAGGCCACGAGGGGCCTTCTGTTCTGCCTTCCTGTTTCCTCTCCGTCTCCTCCACTGTGTGCAGCCTCTTTGGTTAACCTTTTCCTCCCCTCGTTGTGTTTGCTTCTGCCAAGCTGAGCCACCGAGGAACCGACTGTGCTGCAGAAACAGCCGTGCGAGTGCAGGCTCCCGCCACCGCCACCGCCACCGCCGCCTCACCTGCATTGGAGACCCAGGCCCACCTCTGCCCGCAGGACTCCTCCCGGCTGTGGGCCCGGGCCGGCCGCCAGGCCTCGTGGAGGGAGCCCTGCCCTGGTGCCGAGCAGCCCTCCAGCCTCTAGCAGATGAGTCTGGGACTCCAGAGACCCTGACTTGTCCAGAAAACGTTTTTTAATAGAAAAAGAAGTTTTTATAAAATTAACTTTTAATACTTGGCTCAAACTTCTAGGTTAAACTGCCAGTCTTTAGACCAGTGGCCATACGGTCCGAGGGTAGTGGGCCTCTGTCCTCAGGCCAGCATGTGGGCACGCTTGGGCAGCTCCGAAAGGAGACGCTGATTGTTCCAAGTGGCCCGACAGCTGCCCTCATCAGCCGCCGCTCCTTTCTGAGCCGAACACGCGGTTTCTCGTCCCCGCCCGGAGCTGAGCGCTGCTGCGGCGGCTTCCACTCCGTCCCCGGCGGGCGGGGCAGAGGACGAGCAAGTCTCGGACCGCTGTGGTCAGAACACCGCCCTGGGCTGCAGGCCACTGGCCCTCCAGTGACCTCAGGCCAGCCGAGTCGCATCAGAAAGGAGAGGAAGCAGCTCTGTTTGTCTTGGGCATTAACGTAGGTCAGCTGAGGCGGCTGCCTGCAGGTTTGTGATTTATCTAATCAGGTGTGTGTGATACTCACATTGGTCTGACTGTCCTCCTTTCAGCTCTGGGCTCACCCCAGGCTCTGAGGGCAGAGAGGGCTGGGTGCGGAGGCAGTTTGCTCCCCCAGTGTGGCCTCCAGGGCCGGCAGTGCCGCCGCCCAAGCCATCCTGTTGGCCGGCTTTGCTTTGCACCTTTGGTTGCGTCACTCCTCCTGGAGGCAGTAGAATGGGAGGGTCTCATTCCTTGCGGCTAGACCAGGTCAGCTGCGTGTCTAGCAGCTCCCAGAGCAGAGCCTTTTCCTCCCCAAGCAGGCCCCCTGCTTTGCAGGCACGGTGCAGTTGGTCCGGGGTCAGTAGGTCCAAGGCCTTGGCAGCACCCCACCCCCTGGCCGAGAGCTCCAGGGGCAGGGGGTGCGGGCCCGGTGGGTTCCCTGCACTGTCCACACCACAGGCCCAGGGGGTCACCCTTACTCTGGGATGGAGACAGGTGGTCCTGCCCTTTCGGTACTAAACAAAGACCTCAATACCGGAAGTCTGACTTCATGTCCTGCTGCTCCCAGGGCCTGACGATTCTACTGTGCAGTATTCAGCCCCTCCTTCTTCCAGGGATGGACAAGGAGCCCAAGCTGGAAGGGGAGACCGCGGATCCAGCCACAGCACACGTGTTGATGTGCTTCCTCCTGAGGAAGGCCGGTCTCTAAGTAGGCCCCTCGTGGTGGGTGGTGGATCCATAAAGAAAACTGTAGACACTACGATGAGTTCCTCAAGCTGTTTTTTGTTTTTGTTTTTATGTCCTAGGTAGGTGTCTCCTCCTCTTGAAGCTGCTATATCTTCTTTATTTATTCAGGGTGTTTTCATATTGGAAAGCCTTGGCTAATCTGCTCTGGATTTTGAGATTGGTTTATTTCTCAGTAGTCAAAAAGGGAGGGGCTAGATCTTTTATACTCCTCCTCTGGGACAGGTACTCTCCCTTCCCTAGAAAGAAATATTATAACATTGAGGACAGGCTTCACATGGAGAAGCCTCGCTTCTGCAGGCAAACGCAGCCCCATTCTGAACTGAGCAGGCCCTTCAGGCAGGACTCAAGATGGGGGCGCTCTCTGGTCCGCCCTCTTCCTCGCAGCTGCTCCGAGTGAGCGGGGCTTCCTTCCAGACAGGCTTTGCCTCTGCGATGCTCACACCGCCCCAGGGCCTCCAGCTGCAGCTCTGGGGAGTCCTTCGAGAAGCCTGGGGCTGAGCAGGTCAGTCTGCCCTCAGCCCGTGTGTGGGGAGTGCCCAGGCCTGCAGGACGACTGTCAGACACAATTCACAAAGTGTTGTTGCTAACGGTGTGGCAATGGGACTGAATTGTAATAAAATGTTATTTAACTTTGTCTCTGTATTTTGATACTTGAATGACTTCCTCTTCTATTTTACTGTACATATAATTGTTAATCTGTCCAATTTTGTCTAAATTACGAACATCTTGTGGTACCAAGCGTAACCGACCTGTGCGACAGCATAGACTGACCTCACTACATGAAAGAGTGTAAATATTCCTGGGCTTTTGGCTTTGGTTTTGTTATTTTCGAAACTGTACAACTTAGAACAGACTGAATTAATAAATGAGAAGTGACAAGAAGCCAGCCTTACGTTGTGGAGTCTGAGTTGGAACGTTTCCTGACGGTTTTCCAGCAGAAGCGCAGGCACAGGCCAGCCGCTGGCTTGGGGTGCTGAGGAGGATCCACTCTGCTTGGCTGGCACCAGTCTAGAGAACCAGCTCCACCTGGCTCTCTCCAATAGGAAGGGCTGCTGGTCAGCGTTGACCCTGCCCTGGTGTGAGGGCCCTGTGGTCACCTTCCCCTCCTCAGGTTCAGCTGGTCTGAACACTGAGCAGGGCCTGGGCTGGTCACCCACAGACGTGACTGAATGCCAGCGTTATCAGGCCAGTGGGAGTGGAGAGCTCTGGAAGGAGAGTCTCCTTCAGGAATGCATTCAATTGTGGAGGCAAAGTTTTACACACACAACTAGCTACCAGCCCAAGGCCACTCAATGAGGCTCTCCAGACATCCTGAGCTGTGGAGATGGGAGGGACATGGTGCTCACCAAGCCAGCTGGCGCCGGGGCTGTTGGTCAAGAGAGCATTGGAAAGACACAGGCAACACTGACAACCCCAACAACCACCCCATCAGCCCTCACCCCTGCCTGGGTATTGCTTTCTCTGCAGAGGAAGAAACAGGCTCAGAGAGGTTAAAATGCCCACCCAGCGTTAGCCAGAGAGGCACCTAGAAACCCTCTAGTCCAGTGATGTCCAGCTGTCCTAGTTCGTGTTGGGCACCCAGGCCTGCCAGGCCATAGACCACACTGCACTTGACCGAGGAGGAGCCAGAGCTGGACTGCAGGCACGAGGGGGTGGGTGGCTCACAGCCGGGGTGGAAGGACACACCCCACAATGCATCAGTCCACGCTCCCATCTCTACCCCCTGCTCCTCAGGACCTGGAAGCAATAGCAGGGGCCAGGCATTGGGCACTGCCTCCATTGCCCATGCTTGCATTGCGGCCCCCAGACCAGGCCTCCACACACCCTGCTCCCCATCCTCACCAGTCCCCCTCTCTCAGATTTGGCATGGACCAGTTACCCAGGCTGCAGGGCTGTCAGGACGGAAGGTGCAGTGACCAGGGGCCTGGTCTAGACACCCTCTTGTTGTCCTCGGTGCCCCTGGCCTCAACCTCACAAGGGTCCAGGTCCCCCAAAACCCAGTGGGCGGGCCAGAGGGCCTTCTCAGCTCACAGCATTGACCATCACAACCAGCAGCTGCGGGGTCTCAACTCCACTGCACAGCACTGCCCCTGAAGCTCGGTGACTGCTCTTCTCAGGACTGGCTATTACAAACAGTTACAAACAAGCATGTACCAAATTAAATAATTTCCTTACCACCATAAAATATTTATTATTTAGTAAATAGAGCTGAGACAAGCAGGTAGCCGTGGCTTGGTGGGAATGGTGCAGGGAGATTTATAATCTTGGTATGAGAAAGGTCTTTCCAAACATGTTACATAACTGAGTTTACTTTCTTAAGGATTTATATATTCAACTATATAAAAATCAAACATTTCTGCAAAGCAAAATGCATCATTATTAGAACAACTGAGAACAGTCTTTGCACCACATGTATGTAACGAAGGACAACTTGACAACAGCTCTCAAAAGTAAATCAACTTCCAGGAAGATCAAGTAGACAGACTTTCCCCTATTCTTGCAAGTATAATTAAAAACCTGGCAGACACACCAGTGGATACAAAGCCCAAACAAAAGCCTGCCCTCAGAGGACAAGGAAAAAGGCAGCCTGGCAAGACAGCTTTTAGACATGGAACTGCTCTAACTCATCCAAGCATCACAGAAAAAAATCTGGCCCCTCCTTCCATGGGCCAGAAAGGCCAAGTGGTGAGCCTAGACGTCCCTCCTCACCACGTATCAAGGTGCCCTAACACCCTCTGGGGTGGCATTAGAGCAGGCCTAACTGGGAACTTGCAATCACCCAGCAATTAGGTGGCTGCTCTTAACAACAGGAACCAAAATAAAGATCTCAGTGGATGGGTTCAAGAGCAGAATAAACAACAAAGAGAAGAATCCACAAACTAGAGAATAGAACAATAGAATTTGCCCAATTCGAAGAACAGAGAAAAGACTAAAAAAAAACAAGGAGTCTCAGGGACCTAACAAAATATCAAACACATATGTCAGCAGAGTCTCAGAAGGAGAGAAAGTGAGTGGGGCTGAAAGAGACCTCCATGCAATAATGGCTGAAGACTTCTCATTAACCTACAGAATCAAGAAGCTGAGCACACCCCAAACCAGATAAAAAGAAATCCATGCCATCACAATTAATTTTCTGAATATGAAAGACAAAAGAAAAATTCTTAAAAGCAGCAAGAGAAAAATGACATCTTACCTATCAGGGAAAAATAATTTGAATGACATACAGTTGACTTGTCAGCAGGACTGTGGCACCCAGGAGGAAGTAGTATATTTTTCCAGTGCTAAAAGAAAAGATCTGTGAACCCAAAATTCTATACCCTGCAAAAATATCCTTCAGGAGTGAAGAAAAATCAAGACATTCTCAGATGAAGGAAAACTGAGGAACTTATTCACCAGCAGACCTACCCTGGACTTCCCTGTTGGCTCAGATGGTAAACTATCTGTCTACAATGCTAGAGACCCGGGTTCAATCCCTGGGTTGGGAAGATCCCCTGGAGAAGGAAATGGCAATCCACTCCAGTATGTTGCCTGGGAAATCCCATGGACAGAGGAGCCTGGAAGGCTAAAGTCCATGGGGTCGCAAAGAGTCGGACACGACTGAGCAACTTCACTTCTTCAGACCTACCCTAAGAGAATGGTGAAACTTCTCTAAATAGAAAGGAAATGAAAAAGGAAAAAAAAATGAACCTTGAAACATAAGGAAGGATAAACATTAAGCAAAAATATGGGTAAATACAATGGACTTGCCCTCTCCTACTGAGTTTTCTAAATTAGGTTTGATGGTTGAAGCAAAATCCTAGCACTGTTTAATGTTCTAAATGCAAGTAGAGGAAGTATTTTAAACAATTTTATAAATGATGAGGGTGAGGAGATATAAAACAAGAAGATTTCTATTCTTCAGTTGAACTGGTAAACAATGACACCAATAGACTATGGACAGCTATATCTGTGTGTGTGTGTGTGTATATATATATATATAAAAAATAACTGGAGCAAACACTAAAAAAGATTTTCAAGGAGATAAACTCACAAGGAGAAACAGAAATGGAATTTTTTAAATGGTTTCAAGAAACTCACAGGGAGGGAGGAAAAAACAGAAAAACAAGAAAATAATAACTAGAAAATTAAAAATTAATTGGCAGACTTAAGCCCTCAGTTCAGTTCAGTCACTCAGTCCTGTCCGACTCTTTGCAACCCCATGAATCGAAGCACACCAGGTCTCCCTGTCCATCACCAACTCCCCGAGTTCACTCAAAATCCCGTCCATTGAGTCTGTGATGCCATCCAGCCATCTCATCCTCTGTCGTCCCCTTCTCCTCCTGCCCCCAATCCCTCCCAGCATCAGAGTCTTTTCCAATGAGTCAACTCTTCATACGAGGTGGCCAAAGTACTGGAGTTTCAGCTTTAGCATCATTACTTCCAAAGAAATCCCATGGTTGATCTTCAGAATGGACTGGTTGGATCTCCTTGTAGTCCAAGGGACTCTCAAGAGTCTTCTCCAACACCACAGTTCAAACGCATCAATTCTTCGGTGCTCAGCCTTCTTCACAGTCCAACTCTCACATCCATACATGACTACTAGAAAAACCGTAGCCTTGACTAGATGGACCTTAGTCGGCAAAGTAATATCTCTGCTTTGGAATATGCTATCTAAGTTGGTCATAACTTTCCTTCCAAGGAGTAAGCGTCTTTTAATTTTATGGCTATCACCATCTGCAGTGATTTTGGAGCCCAAAAAAATAAAGTCTAACACTGTTTCCACTGTTTCCCCATCTATTTCCCATGAAGTGATGGGACCAGATGCCATGATACTCATTTTCTGAATGTTGAGCTTTAAAGCCAACTTTTTCACTCTTCACTTTCACTTTCATCAAGAGGCTTTTTAGCTCCTCTTTACTTTCTGCCATAAGGGTGGTGTGATCTGCATATCTGAGGTTACTGATATTTTTCCCGGCAATCTTGATTCCAGCTTGTGTTTCTTCCAGTCCAGCGTTTCTCATGATGTACTCTGCATAGAAGTTAAATAGTCAGGGTGACAATATACAGCCTTAATGTACTCCTTTTCCTATTTGAAACCAGTCTGTTGTTCCATGTCTGGTTCTAACTGTTGCTTCCTGACCTGCATACAGATTTCTCAAGAGGCAGGTCAGGTGGTCTGGTATTCCCATCTCTCTCAGAATTTTCCACAGTTTATTGTTATCCACACAGTCAAAGGCTTTGGCAGTCAAACATGCAGAAATAGATGTTTCTCTGGAACTCTCTTGCTTTTTCCATGATCCAGTGGATGTTGGCAATTTGATCTCTGGTTCCTCTGCCTTTTCTTAAACCAGCCTGAACATCAGGAATTTCACAGTTTACATATTGCTGAAGCCTGGCTTGGAGAATGTTGAGCATTAATTTACTAGCATGTGAGATGACTGCAATTGTGTGGTAGTTTGAGCATTCTTTGGCATTGCCTTTCTTTGGGATTGGAATGAAAGCTGACCTTTTCCAGTCTTGTGGCTACTGCTGAGTTTTCCAAATTTGCTGGCATATTGAGTGCAGCACTTTCACAGCATCATCTTTCAGGATTTGAAACAGCTCCACTGGAATTCCATCACCTCCACTAGCTTTGTTTGTAGTGATGCTTTCTAATACCCACTTGACTTCACATTCCAGGACGTCTGGCTCTAGATGAGTGATCACACCATCATGATTATCTGGGTCATGGGGATC
>SJYC01090514.1:0-13490 GCA_006408675.1 Madoqua kirkii | reverse complement strand
GCAACACCTACCATCCTACTTGGGCTTCTCTTACCTTGGGCATGGGAGACTTAAACCCTAACATATCATAATTACATTAAATTTAAATGGTCTACAAAACATCAATTAAAAGACTGGAGGAGACTTTTTAAAATGAACCAACTACATAAGAAACCCACTTCAAATAACAATAATATAGGCAGGCTAACAAAAAAGGATAGAAAAAGATAGATAATACAAACATTAATCAAAAGAAAACAGTGGCTATGTTGATATCTTATAAAGTAGACTTCAGACTGAGAGGGTAATGGGCAGGAAGGCCAGGGGTCTCCAAACCGAGGAAACAGGCCGCAAGTGTCAGACATTTTTTTTTCTCTCTCTCAAGCAACAGGAGGAAACAAACTACAAGTGTCAGATTTTTCTTTCCCTTCTCTACACAAAATTAAAAGGAGGTTTCTTTTAAAATCCTGTGTTGCCATCATGACACCTGGTTCCACCTGAACTTAACTTTTCTCAAACCTTGAGCTAACTGATGTGGTTTTTCTTATGGAAATGTTTTTCTCATGGAAATGTTTTTCTTAAAGCTATGTTAATGAACTATGCGAAAGTGAAGTCGCTCAGTCCTGTCCAACTCTTTGTGACCCCATGGACTGTAGCCTATCAGGCTCCTCCGTCCATGGGATTTTCCAGGCAAGAATACCGGAGCGGGTTGCCATTGCCTTCTGCAGGGGATCTGCGTGATGCAGGGATCGAACCCGGGTCTCCCACGTTGTAAGCAGACACTTTACCATCTGAGCCACCAGGGAGGTCCCCTGGGTTGAATTCCTCTCCCCCAGCAACAACCTTTCAAGAGCAAAGAAAATCATGAGAGAGAAGAGGGTACTATATAATCATAAAAAGTCAGGCACCAAGAAGACATATCAATCCTAAATGCATGTGCACCAAACAACACAGCAGTAAAATACGTGAAGTAAAAACTGAGTTGAAAAGGGAAACAAATTCACGAATGCTCTGGGATGAACCGTGTCCCTCCAAAATCTGTATGTTGAAGCCTTAACTTCCAGTTTACTGTATTTGGAGATAGGGCTTTTCAGAGGTAATTAAAGTTAAGTTAGGTCATAAGGGTGGGATCTTAATTCAGTAGGGTTACTGGCCTTATAAGAAGAGGAAGACAGAGAAAGAGAAACACATATGGAAGTTTTAAATGTTTTCAAGAAACTCACAGGGAGATAGGAAAAAGACAGAAAACTGAAAACAGAATAACTAAAAAATAAAAAGTTAATTGGCAGGCTTAAGCCCCAACATAGGATAAAGATGCACACAGGCACCAAGGAAAGGCCGTGTGAAAACACAGCAAGAAGGTGACTGTCTACAAATCAGGAAGAGAGTCCTCATTTTCCTCTGGCAGGAAAATGACCCTGCCAGACCTTGATCCAGGACTCTGTAGCCTTTATAACTGTGAGAAATAAATTTCTATGGTACATTGTTATAGCAGCTTGAGCAGACTAATGCAACAAATATAGAGCTGAAGATTCAACTCAGTTGGAAACTATCAACAACTGGTAGAACAACTAGAGAGAAAATCAGCAATGATACAGAACACAACCCCATCAACCAACAGGCTCTCACTGACAATGCTGTTATCTGACCAATAACAGCAGGATGAACTTTATTTCAAGTGCTCTTGGAACATATTCCAAGACAGACCATATCCTAGGCCATAAATAAAGCTTAACATATTTAAAAGAACTAAAATAATAAAGAGTGTGTTCCTGAAACACAACAGAATCAAAACAGAAAATCAGCAACAGAAAGATAACAGAAAATTCTCTAAAACACTTGGAAATAACACAATTAAGTAATCTAAGAGTCAAAGAGAAATCTCCAGGGAAATAAAAACAAACATTAAATTGAATGAATATGAACATACAACACATCCAAATTTGTGGGGAAGGGTAATGAAGTGCTGAAAAGGACATTCACAGCAGTAAATGCATACACTGGGAAAAAGGGAAAGGCTTAAATTGATCATCTTTGCTTCTACCCTCAGGAACCTCAAAAAAAAAAAAAAAAAGAAGCAATATAAACCCAAAGCAAGAAGGAAATAATAAATGAAAACAGAAAATAGGGAAGTATCAATGAAACAAAGAGTTTGTTTTATGAAATGACCAATAAAATGGACAAATCTGTAGTTCTGTAGCAGAAACTAACAGAGGAGAAAAAAGAAAACAAAGGCTACCAACACCAGGGGCGAAACTGGCTGTTGCTACAAGCCCTGCAGCCATCAGAAGAAATAATGACCAAGCACTGTCATAGCTCTGAACACGTAGATTCAACCACTCAGAGCTACAGACCAATTCCTCAAAAACAGTCACAAGTCACCATGTGGAACAAATAATTTTAACCCATCATTAAAAACTGAGTCCATAATTTTAAAAAAACCTAAGCCCAGATGATTTCACTGAAGAATTCTACCAAATGTTTAAAGAAGAATCAATACCAATTCTACACAATTTGTTTCAGAAAACAGAAGAGGAAGAATGGCTCCTAATTCATTCATTCTATGAGCTAATATTATCCTGATGCCAAAACCAACAAGAGATACAAAGAAAAGAGAACTATACACTAATACCACTCTCATGAATAGAGACATAAAAAATCGGTAACAAATTATTAGCCAATAGAATTCAGACACATATAAAAAGAATTTTACATCATAACCAAATGATGTTCATTCCAGGGGTGCGAGGCTGATCAATATTTAAAGATCAAGCAATGTAATAAGGCATATTAATGAGCTAAAGAAGAAAAATCACATCAATTGTTGCAGAAAAATACTTAACAAAATTCAGTACCCATTCATGATTTTTAAAAGGTTATGAAAATGGAAACAGAGGGTGAACAAGAGATCCCTAAGATGTCCCCAGGCTTCTCTGGTTGTTCAGTGGTAAAGAATCCTCCTGCCAGTGCAGGAGACTCTGATTCATTCCCTCAGTCAGGATGATCTCCTGGAGAAGGAAATGGCAACCCACTCCAGTATTCTTATCTAGGAAATTCCATGGACAGAGAAGCTTGGTAGACTTCAGTCCATGGAGCCACAAGAGAGTTGGATAAGACTGAGTGGCTCGGCAACAACAACAAAGATGCCCACATCCTAATTAATAGAACTTGTGAATGTGCTACCTTATGTGGCAGAAGATACTTTGCTAATGTGATCAAGATCAGGGGTCTTGAGATGGGGAGGTTATCCTGGATTATCTACAACAGCCCAGTGTAATCACCAGGACTATAAGAGGGGAGGAGGGTCAAGGTGAGAGAGGAGTTATGATGGAAGTGACAGTCTAGCAACTGCTTAGAAGCTGGAGGAAGCGGCTGCCAGCCAAGGGATGTGCACTGTCTCTAGAACCGGAAGAAGCCAAGGAATAAGTTCTTCCTTGGTGGGAGACCAAATAACGGCACCCAAAGATGTCAGGTCCTGATTTTTAATACTGGAACCTATAATTGTTTCTGTATTAGTTTCCCAGGGCTGCCATAACAGAGCACCACAAACTGGGGCCCAAACAGACAGTGCATTTGTTTCACCTGAAGTCTCTAAGTCTGGAATCAAGGGGGCAGCCCAGCTGCTTTCCTCTAAGGGCTGTGCAGGAGAATTTGCCCCATGCCTCTTTTCCAGCTTCTGATAGCCTGAAGCAGATGGCATTCTCCCTGATTCTCTACGCTGCTGTACTTCTGTGTCTCTTCACGTGACACATGTCTTTTCATAAGGACACCAGACAGATTGGATCCAAGGTCCACACAACTCCAGTCTAACCTCATATTAAATAATACACCCACAGTGACCCAGTTTACAGATGAGGTATGGCGGGGATTAGGACTCAATGTAGGGACTTGGGGGTGGGGTGGGGGAGACTCGAAACGTAACAATTACCTATGTGATTAAGTTAGTGATCTTAAAATGGGAGATTATCCTGGATTGTGTTAGTGGGCCCTAAATCTAGTGACAAATACCCTTATAAGAGAGAGGCAGAGGGAGATTAGATACACACAGATGATGACCACGTGACCCCGAGGAGACCATGGAGCCACAGGCAAAGGAATCCAGCAGCCGCTAACAGCTGCAAGGGACAAGGCATGCATCCTCCCCTAGGGCCTCCGGGGGACCACAGCCCTGCCAGCATGCTTCTTTCAGCAAGACAGACTGATCTCTGGTTTCTGGCCTCCAGAACTGTGAAAGGGTATGTCTTTCTGCCTTTGTTAAGCCACTCCCTCTGTAGTCATCTGCTGTAGCAGCCATAGGAAACTTATCCCTAAGCCTCATGCAGCTCTGCCTACACCTTCATTTTAGTCCACAGCACCCACTATGAACTTCCCACATTCAGAACTGTAGGATGATAGATGCGCATGGTCTCAAGGCACTGAACTTGTAGTACTTTGTTACAGTAGCAATAGAAAACTAATACAGAGGAGAACTTTTTCAACTGATAAAGAGCATCCACAAAAATCTACACCACTGGGGATTTCCTTGTGGTCCAGAGTGCAGGGGACCTGGGTTCAACCCTGGTCATAGAACTAGATCCCACATGCCACAACTAAAGAGCCTGCAAGCCTCAACTCAGACCCAGCATAGCCAAATAAATAATCTTTTTATAAACCTATAACATTGTGTTTAACGGTAAAATACAATGTTTTCCCCCTAAGACTGGGAACAAGGGAAGGACTCCACTATTACCAGTCTTAAAATAAGAGTTTTAACCAGTGCAATAAGGTAAGAAAATAAAAAGCATTCATAACAGAAAGGAAGAAATAAAACTGTGCCTATTTCCAGATCACATGACTGTCTATGAAGAAAATTCCAAGGAACCTACCCCCCAAAATGCTGGAATAAGTGAGTTACGGGAACACCCTGGCAGTCCAGTGATTAGGACTTCACACTGAGGGACTGGGTTCAAAATTCAATCCTTGGTCAGGGAACTAAGATCCCACAAGCCATAGATGGTGCAGCCAAAACAAATAAATCAGTTGCATTTCCGTATACTAGAAATGAACATGTGGATAGCACAGTTAAAAATAAGATACCACTTATAATCACTCAACAAAATAAAATTAGGCATAAATCTAATAATACATGTTCATGACTTATATGATGAAAACTACACAATGCAAATGAAAGAACTCAAAGAAGATTTAAGTAACTGGAGAGATAGATACTATTCATGGATTGGAATATTCAACAGAGTAAAGATGTCAATTCTTTGGAAACTGATACACAGGTTAACATAATACCAATCAAAATCCCAACATGGTTTTTTTTTAATAGACATAGGCAAGATTAGTCTATAGAAGGCAAAGGAATTAGAAGAGTCAAAATAACTTTGAAAAAGAATAAAGTCTGAAGAATCAGGCTACCCAGTTTTCAAGATTCACCATACAACTATAGCAATCAATATTGTGTGGTATGGCAGAAAGAAAAATAACACGGATCAGTGGAACAGAAGAGAGACCATGCAAAAATGCCTAATTCTTTTTTAACAAAGGTACAAAAGAAATTCAATGTAGGAAGACTGCCTTGTCAACAAATGATGCTGGAGCAATTGGATATCCATAGTTAAAAGAAAATAATAGTAACTTAACCTAAGTCTCACATCTAACATAAAAATTAACTTCAAACATAAAACTATAACACTTTTAGCAGAAAAACACAGGAGAAAATCTTTGGGACCTAGGCCTGGATAAACAGTTTTTAGACTTGACACCCAAAGCCCATTCATAAAAAGAAAACCCGGCAAACCAGCAAACCAGACTTCATCAAAACTGAAACTGGTGGTCCAGTGGCTAAGACTCTACACTCCCAATGCAGGGGGGCCCAGGTTCAACCCCTGGGCAGGGACCGAGATCTCACATGCTGTAACTAAAACTTGCAAAGGACACGACGAAGAAAGAGAAGAGACTACACACAGAATCAAAGACAATATTTTCAAATTACACATCTGACAAGGGTCTAGTATCCAAAATATATAAAGAATTCTTACAACTCGACAATAACAAAACAACCCAATTCAAACATGGGCAAATGATTAAAATGGATATTTCTCCAAAGATATACAAATGCCCAATTACCATGTGAAAAGATGCTCGACATCACTAGCTGTTAGGGAAATGCAGGTCAAAGCCACAGTGAGACTCTACTGCACAGCCACTAAGACGCCTGTAAGTTAACAAGCGTTGGTGAAAATGTGGAGAAAGCAGAACCTTCACACATTGCTCGTGGGAATATCACCTGGCACAGCCACTGTGGGGGACAGTTTGGTAGTTTCCAAATAATTACCCTGTGACCCACCAACGCTACTCTTGGATATATGGGTATATCCTCAGAAGCACTGAAAACAAATGTCCAAACAAAAACCTGCACACAAGCATTCACAGCAGCACTGCTCACAAAAGTCAGAAGGTGAAACAATCTAAGTGTCCATCGAACAGATCAACATTTGATACATCTATACAGTGTTAGTCACTCAGTCATGTCCAACTCTTTGCAACTCCACAGACTATAGCCCACCAGGCTCCTCTGTCCATGGAATTCTCCAGGCAAGAATGCTGGAGTGGGTTGCATTTCCTTCTCCTGGGGACCTACCCAACCTAGGGCTTGACCCCAGCTCTCCTGCATGGCAGGCAGATTCTATACCATCTGAGCCACCAGGGAAGCCCCCAGTGTATCTGTATAATGGGATATTATTTAGCCATAAAAAGGAGTTAAGTTCTGAAATACACTACAATATGATGAATCTTACAAACACACTAAGTGAAAGAAGTCAGTCACAAAAGACCTCATATTATGATTCCATTTATCTGGAGTTAGAAAATCCACTGAAATAGAAAGCAGAGTAGTGGCCACCAGGGGCTGGGAAGGGGAAATGAGAAATTGAAGTCTGTGTCCTTCAAACTGTGGGCAGGATTGAATGGAGCTATTTTTCCTTGTTGAGGTCAGGATCCCTGTCTCCTCCACATGGAAACACAGGAAAATAAACTCAAAATTTCTAAGAAATTGATCATTCTAGATCTTAATTATGAAGTACAAAGCAGTTCTATGGTCAGCCCAGTATCTGCACCCCCCAATCAGGCAGTCCTCTTCTCAGAAACCCCTTCGGAGCACTTCAGCGTCTAAGATAACGAGGCTTCCAAAATACGGATTTTTAACAAATTCAAACAGTTGCAAATCAGAGAAGCTGTCTAGGCAAGCCTGGCTGTTTATTTAAACTCAACCCCAAGCCTGGGCTTCCCCATCCTGAGGCTGTCTAGCTATAAGACTGGAACCTGAACGACCCAGGACCTCCAGCTTTTCTGGACACAGCAAAGGTTCGCTGGCGGCCTGGCTCTGTCACTAACTAGGCTCTACTCTAAAACGGCAATCAGGGACTTCCCCGGTGGTCCAGGGGCTAACCTTCCCAACACAGGGGTCCCAGTTCGAGCCGTGATCAGGAAATTAGATCCTCCATGCCCAACCTAAGAGGTCGCACACTACAACTAAAGATCCTGAGTGCCACAACTAAGACCCAGCTCAGTCAAATAAATTTAAAAAAAGTTTTTAAGAAGTCAATCAGGAGAAACCCTGGGCTAGTGGAACTCAAACCCCCCTTTGGATGTTCTTCTAAGACCAAGTGTGCTATATTTAGCTCCCTCTGTCTCCTGAAACAGTGAGAATATTGGCTGTCGTCACAATACCTTAAGAGCACACAGGTGAATCCCCGTTTTCTCTCTTGTCCTCTGCCAAAAAAAGGGCCAAATCTGAAGGGAACACTTCCTCATTTCAGCCATCCTAGGTCAGGGCTGACCAGTCACAGTCAGCCCGGGAATGAGGGGCTGGATCTCAACAAGCCCAAATCCTTCCTAGAACAGCCCTCGTTTGTGATGCCAACAGCAGAGCTGCCAGAGAGAGTCCCAGCCTGGAAGTGGGGAGAAGGGAGGAGGTTCATCCACCCAGGATGCCCATGTGGCCTCTGCAGGGAAGACCAGGGGGCTTCTAAGCTTAGAGAAGAGGGGACAGGAGACTTGCTCTGCCCCTCAGCTAGAGAACAGGACCAAGAATAAACCTGACCAAACCAGTCATCACCCCAACTGGCCAAGATGGACTCTGGACACTGGGCAGGGAGATCCCAGGATCAGACGTGTGCAGAGCAGGAAGCCGCGAGCAGTCAACACCCACTCTCGCCTGGCCCCAGCTGGCACCCTGCTTCAGGACCTGCCCCAGCAGAGGGAGCTGAGGCACTTACTCCTCCGGACCCCATTTGAAACCTTCAGCCAGCGAACGTTCCTGGTGGTCTGGCGGCTAAGACTCCCAGCTCCCAAAGCAGGGGGCCTAGGTTTGATCTCTGGTCAGGGAACTAGATCCCACATGCCACAACAGGGAGTCAGCTTGCCACAACTAAAGACCCCACAGCTAAGACCCAGCATAGCCACATAAAGCTTTTTTTTTTTTAAAGAATGAAACCTTTAGGGGAATTTGGTCATGGAAATGAGGTTTCCAATAATTTTTTTCAATCATGCCCAAATCTGAACTGAATTAGACAAAACAAACTCCTAAATTCCAGAAAGACACCACATTTTAGGTAATTCCACAGAGTTTTCAGAGCCCTTAGAGAAATAACTTTACCCTCAGCGAACAGCATTAGTAGCGGGTCTTAGCTCCTCTGCCCCGTGTGCTGAAGGCGGCACCTGGAGGAAAAGCTGGGGCCTGCTGGCTGCTCGGCTGGCGGGTGGCTGAGCACACAGGCCCTGGCCACGGCTGCAGCACGCGAAGCATGGGGTTTGCTTGCAATTCAGAAGTTTATTAGTGGATGCACCTGGGCCAGCTGGAGTCCACACACTAGGTCACTGCAGCGTGGTGTGCTGGCTGCAGACGGGGAAAGGGCGTGCTGCTCAGTGACGTCCCCCAAGAAGACGGCGGGCTTCGTTGCTGGGTCCAAGGAGCCAGGGCCTGGAGCCAGCACCATCAGAGAGACGCCGCTTCTGGCTCCAGCACCTGGGCTGGGGGGAGGAGGCTCTTTAAGATCTCCGTGTAATAGGGGCCAAACACCTGCTGATTGTGGTGTGTGAGGCTGACGAACTTCTGGCCCAGCTCTGCCAGCTCTGCCTCGATGAGGGTGAGGCCTCCAGGGAGGTCCAGCAGAGACCGCTGCACACCAAGAACCAAACAGCATTTGAAGAACAAGTGGATCCGCTGATCTGTGAGCAGGGAAAGACAGTGAGAAGGCAAATAACTTCAGGGAGAAACACTGCCCACCACACTCCTAACTTCAAAGTTAAATGAGATACGCACTGACCCACCCACTCACCTAGAGAGAAGGATATGTTTTGTTTGGAAAGGGACCCAGCTCCTAAGGACAGAGCGAAGATCCAAAACTACTGGGCTAGTACATTTCTATTCAAAAGATTCCTGAAGTATCCATCAGATAGATCCTAGTGTCTGATGCAACAGGAGGACTTTCAACTGACCCTTCAGATGGTTGAGGTTAGAGCAAAGTCAAGTTCACAGCTGCCAATTCAACATGGGAGAGAGGAAATCCCTGCTTTGGGGACATGTCCCCCAACCTAATTCAGCATCAATTTCTTGTTGGCAGGGGTACGTGTCACATGTCTTGGACTGTAGCCAGAAATGACCCAGAAAGTCAAGGATGACTTAATCAAGTTGGACAGTATGTCACACCGAGAAGCTGTGAATTGCTGGTGCAAATTTCCCTTAGAACCAATAGAGTCAGCCTTTATTTTTTATCTTTTTAAAACATTTTTGGTTGCACCTCACAGCATGCAGAACTTCCCCGACCAAGGATCAAACCCGAGCCCCCTGCAGTGGAAGCGTGGGGTCTTAACCACTGGACCATCAGGGAAACCTCACAGAGGCAGTCTTTAAACCAAAAGGGATATATTTTCAACCCAGAATTTTGCAAAAACTAAAGCCTACGCAGCAACTTGTCTAGTTATCATGCTTTTTATTGTTAAATGGCTCGGTGAGCAATGTCCAGGGGTCAGGATCGGCCTCTCCCCTCACCATTCTTGCCCCGACTGGCACACTCACCAATGACGGTGCGGACACAGTTCTCCTTCCTGGCGACGTCCTGGAGCTGCCCTATCAGAGAGCCCGTGCTGTCGCTGCTCAGAGCAGCCAGGCCCATGTTCTTGAGGCTCTGGTGGATCTCCTGAGCCACCTGCTCGCTCACAGTCCGCATAGCCTCCTCCTCAGGCCTAGACCATGGAGGACAATGAGCTGGGACCCAGGGGTGGCCACGAGCCCCGGCGCCCCACACCGTAAGTCAGGTCTGCACCAGGGAGACGCCCGGCCACCCTTGCCGCCCTCACCCCAGACCCTGGGAGCTTGAGCCCAGTGGGCCGGGCAGTGTGTCCACCGTTACCCTCCTGACAGTATTCTCTGTATGACACTGCATTCTTCTTAGAAAACAAGATAAACTATAAAACCAACTCTGGACAGGGGTTGCATATCCACTCAGAACGTTCCAACTCCATGTAATTTATATGTGTGCACTTTAAAGACTTTCTTGGACATTTTCCATGGTCATCTGTCCTACTCTCACCAATTACAATGACCTGGCCTTCTGATTCCACTTTTTCCTCTTCCAGGGTGTGCCCCCTGCACTCAGTGGACGCTCAGTCCACACTGCTGACTGGCGGAGTTAGGTAAGACCAGCCCACAAAACTAGAGAAAGATTCCTCTGTAGCGACAACATAATGAATCATTTTACAGTAAACAATCCTCCATACTGCCCTGCTGGAAGAAAGTTTTCTTTTTCTTTGTTAGAAGTCTCAAGAATGAGAAGGGAGATAAATTGGAAGACTGAGATTGATGTCTATCTTCACTACTACATATAAAACAGATCCCTAGAAAGGACCTACTATGTAGCACAGGGAGCTCCACTCAATACTCTGTAACGGCCCGTGTGGGAAAAGAATCTTAGAAAGAGCAGATAAATGTATGACTGATTTACATTGCTGTGCACCTGAAACTAAGACGACACTGTAGATCAGTTACACCTCGATAAAAACTTTAAAAAGAAGCCTGGAGAGCACTTACGGAAGCACACCCCGCCTCTCTGGCTGAGTCCACAGGGCCTTTCTGCGGTTTGGGGAACGCAAGGCATCCTGCCTCAGCGCCCTGTCCTCACACCACTTTGGTCTAAAACAGACCTCTGCAGCTCACCTGGACTTGAACTCCTCCAACAGGGCTTTGGTTACGCGTTTCAGCTTATCCACAAACTGAGGTGAGCCGAACAGGACGCTGCCAGAGAAACTGCTGGAAACCAGCAAGACGGAGGCCAGGATGGTTAGCTGGCGCAGCTGTGCCTCCAGCTCCTGCAGCCGCGCTCTGTCCGTCAGCAGGGTCTGGGGGGGCAGGCAGGCCGGCTGTCAGGGGGGCGCCCCGGGCAGGTCCCTGGCCGCACCACAGGGCCGGGCGCCCCTCCTACCTCAGGGAACTCGTCGTCCTCAGGGTCCCAGAGGAGCAGGTTCAGGAAGCCCTGGGACAGCACCATGGTGGGGCTGAGGGGCTCCGGGCTGCTGGCCGCCTCGCTGGGGGAGAAACAGCCCGAGCTGGAGGTGTCGGTGGCGTCGAGGCCGCTGGGCAGCGGCGCAGACAGCTCTGTGGCTGCGCGGGCAGCCAGCGGGTGGTGTGATCCAGGAGGCCTGTGCAGAGCGGAGGCCCCCTCAGCACCGCCCCTGTGGCCTGGGGATTGCGGCTGGAGGTCTCCTCCCCTCAGAAGGGAAATGCTTTGGTTGGGGGTCTTTCTGGCCTTCTGCAGCCCCTAGTCTGAGCGAGAAACTCTGTTCCTAAACAGAGGCAGAGTTCCCGCTCACATCATAAAGCTAGAACCCAAAGTCATACTCCCCACTCCCACCCCTGCTTTCCCTCAAGTTTAAATACATACTGGGCTGCTTGTTGAGAAGGTCCTGAAATTTCGCTCTTTCGAACTGGATGGAATGTTCCTGCAGCTGGGGCTGAAGGCTCTGGATAGTGTAGTTCACCATGTCCATTTTCATCAGGCTCAGAACCTGGAAGATCCCTCTGACACAGGAGAAAACAGAGTATTTCTACTATGAAGGGATGTTTCCTTACTTTCTCCAGTGGTGGCGGGGAGTGGGGGGTACCTACACAAGATATCACTAAATCACTGTATTCTAGAGGTGGGAGGGGCTTTAGGTCTCGCCTCTGAAATTTACAGAAAGATGGCACTGTGGCCCAGGACCCAAGGCCCGGAGTGAATGACTGGCAGAACCAGGAGCAAGTAAGTCTCTGGATGTTACAGCCTTTGGACTTTTCCACACCAGTCATTCTGTGTCTCTTTAAAAAAAAAAGAAAAAAAGGAGTCAGTAGAAGGAAATACATCAGCATGACAATAAATCCCTCTGAACAGTAAGATTGCAGCTGATGCTATTTCTGATGCTATTTTTGGACAATTCACTTTTTTTTTTTTTAACTTTCTGGGTCTTGGTTTCTATAACTCTGAAAAAGGGATAGTCTCCAATCTCTATCTTCACACTGTGTGAACTGCAATGAGAAAGCCTGGCATAGGGGTGTTTGCACTCGTTGGAAGAAAGGATTACATACTCCAGTGACCTACGGTAGGATGGTATACAGGGGGCCAAATCAATCTAAGGCCATCTTCAGAAAAAAAAAGTGAACGGACCACAGCAAAGAGGAGTCAGCCAGGTCTTCAGTGGGGAAGAGACAGTGGCTGTGAGCCAGTGTCCCACCCAGCTGTGCCCGGCCCAGCGGTCAAGCTTCACACCTCAGTAACCGAACAGGGTCTGAGATGTTTTCCAGTTTCTGTACCGCCTCATCGCGAACTGGTGCACACAGCAGAGTCATCATGTTGAGAATGTACTTGGAGAGATGAGGGACATTCAGGGCCCCGTGTTCTGCTTCCTGCTGAAGGAGGTCCATGTCCAGGGCTTCTTCAATCTCACTTCTCAGGCGGTTCTGGCGTGGTAATAGCAGTGACAGCAGGATCTGCCCAGCAAAGAAAGTCAGAGGATGAGATGCTTTCTGTTCAGAGGCCCCAGCTCTCTCTAATGGACAATCCCCCTTCAGCCAGAGACATCCCAGCTTATGTCTTTTAAGGATCAAGAAGTTAGGTCCCTTACGAAAAGCACATGAAAAGATGCTCAACATCACTCATTATTAGAGACATGCAAATCAGAACTATAGTGAGGTATCACCTCACACTGGTCAGAACGGCCAGCATAAATCTATAAATAATAAAAGCTGGAGAAGGTGTGGAGAAAAGGAAACCCTCTATACGGTTGGTGGGCATATAAACTGGTTCATCCAATGTGGAGAACAGCATGGAAGTTCCTTAAAAAACTAAAGACAGGCCTGCAGTACGTCCCTGCACTCCCATTCCTGGGCATATATTCAGAGAATACCATAATTTGAAATAATACATGCACTCCAATGTTTGCGGCAACACTACTTAAAATAGCCAGGACTATTGAAAATAACCTGTGGA
>SJYC01090513.1:0-12449 GCA_006408675.1 Madoqua kirkii | reverse complement strand
GGGGACAACAGAGGATGAGATGGTTGGATGTCATCACTGACTCCATGGACACAAGTTTGAGTAAACTCTGAGAGCTGGTGATGGACAAGGAGGCCTGGTGTGCTGCAGTCCATGGGGTCGCAAAGAATCAGACACGACTGAGTGACTGAACTGAACTGACATATGGAATCTAAAACAATGGTACAGATGAATTTATTTACAAAACAGAAATAGAGCTACAGATGTAGAAAACAAACTCATGGTTACCAGGGTGGAAAGCAGGGGGCAGAGGAAAGGTATAAACTGGGAGACTGGGATAGACAATATACACTATTATATATAAAATAGTAACTAATAAGGACCTACTTTATAACACAGGGAACTCTTCTCAATACTCTATGATCTATATGGAAAAATAATCTAAAAAGGAGTGGTTATATATATAACTGAATATTTTGTTGTACAGCAGAAATTAACACAATATTGTAAATCAACTATAATTAAAAAAAATTTTTTTAAAGAACTGAGGTCCCTCAATTCCCTAAAGAATATTATTTATCTTTGTTTAGGGACCAGTGATAGTTCAAGGGTTTAGGGGATCAATGATAGCAGCAGTAAGTATATCATTTTCTACACAGATTGAGATAAAGAGATAAATAAAATCAAGGGGTATGGTAAAAAAAATGCAAAGTACACAGATATAAAATATACACCATCACACGGTGCTAAAGTACTCTTTAAAAATCTTTTTTCATTTTCACTTTAGTTAGTTGTTTTGGCTGCACTGAGTCTTCGTTGCTTTTGCACAGGCTTTCTCCGGCTGCACCAAGTGGGAGCTGCTCTCCGCTGCGGCGGCTTCTGCAGCAGCACACAGGCTCTAGGTGTGCAGGCTGCAGCAGCTGCAGCACCAGGCTAGCGCGTGGGCTCTGCTGCCGCACATGGGCTTAGCCGCTCTGCACCAGGTGGGATCTTTCTCGACCAGGGACTGGACCTGTGTCCCCTGCACTGGCGGGTGGACTCCTATCCACTGTGCCACCAGGGCAATCTGATGAGGTACTCTTAATTTACGAAGGCAAGCATTTTTGAGGTTTAAATTTTACTTCAAAGAATGAAATAGGCAAAGGAACTGTTAAAAGTCCCTTGAAATAACTTATTAACAGAAAAATATAGAAGCTCCCTGTGGACAGAGACTGTCTTATTCACATCTGTGCCTCGGTAACATACAGATATTGGTGATGGTGAGGAACAGGGTTAGTTATTAATAACTGAATGGAATACTGTATCGTCACAGCAAGGTCCCAACTATTTAGCTTCATCTTGAACAAGTAAAACTTGCTCCACGCTGTCTATTTAAATGACAAACTATACCAGTAATGCATCCGGAGCCTCTCAGTTCCAAATCTGCCCATCAGTGCCTACTCTGGGAAATCGCGCTGGGCCCTTTCGGTTTCCTTTGCGGGCCGGCACAGTGTTCCATTCTGCCGGCAGAGGGTGCTAAAGAGACACGGCCAAGAAGAGGCTCTCTCTCCGGGTTCCAGGGCGCTTCTCCCAGCAAGTTCCCACTGCATAGCCGGGTCTCCTTGTTCAAATCACCCTGTGGTTTCTTTTGCCTGACTGCACCCTGACTGATACAAAATCTGCACAATGAGTGAGGTCTGAACTCAAATGGCTACACATCCAGTGGATCTGATGAGCAGAAAGTAGCAAGTACTTAAAATGTCTCAAAAAAAACATCAATCTAGAGCCTGGCAGATAATCCCTGTAAGAATGGGCAGCCCATGACCTCAGGGAAGTGATTTAGAGTTCCAGTGATCTGAGCCTGTCAAGTGATCCACTCCAAGATGAAAGATAAGCTGCTGCACATCAAACAACCCATCATGAAAAAAGGCAAAACACTTGTCGATCTCTGTGGATTTTCAAGGAAACATACACCACATTTGAGACTGCTACTGTAACATTCATTTAGAGTCACTCACCAGGCTGCCAGCTTCAAGTGGAACCAAGCAAAACTCAGGCTCTGCAGCAAGCCCAGCCCGACCCAGGAGACTCGATGGTGCCTAAAGTATCCCTGGCGAGTTGAGGATGCTGTACACACCCTCTGGGCCAGTACCGAAGCAGCCGCACAGCACAGACTTCTAGGATTTGGGAGCAAATCTATGCCCTCTTCTGGGACAATTATTTGCTTTGGAGAAATTGTTTCTGGCTCGCTCTTGACCCTTGGGAGAAAGCAAACACCTTAATACAGGAAAATGGGTGCGATGTGGCCTGAGCGTCCCACCAGGTGTTGTCTGACCGACCTAGGCACATAAGACTGGACATGTACACAGCCACCTACTGTCAGATGAAAATGGCCCACAAGAGACCAAGCATATACTGGCGTAAGGAGACACACACAAAGCACGCTAGAATACACAGCCCAGAAATAAGACCTGGACGTGTGGCCACACGGTTTTTGAAAACAATGCCAAGGCCATTCAGTGGGGGAAAGGACAGTCTTTTCAACAAATGGTATTGGGGAAAACTGGATATCCACATACAGAAGAGTAAAGTTGAACCATACCTACACCAAATAAAATATAACTCAAATTGGGTAGAAGACCTAAATATAAGAGCTTAAGTTCTGAAATTCTGAGAAGAAAATAGGAGCACATCTTCACAATTTTGGATTTCACAAGATATGACACCAAAAGCAGAAGTTACCACAGACTAGATGAATTGGGCTTTGTTAAAATGAAAACATTTGTGCATCAAGGGACCAGCAAGCAAGGTAAGGGTGGGGGCTACACACAGAATGGAAGAAAATATCTGCAAATCATTTATCTGACAAGGGTCAAGGATGCAGAATGTTTAAGGAACTTTTACAACTTAATAACAAAAAGACAACTCAATTTTAACATGGGCAAAGGACCTGAGTAAACATCTCGCCAAAGACAATGCAGAGGACAGCATCAAGCACAGGGAGATGCTCCTCTCCACTGGCCACAAGGGAAATGCAAGCCAAAACCACAACAAGACTCCCCGTCAGATGCGGCTGCACCAGGGGAAGACGTCTCATGTTTTTAAAAAGGAAAAACGCATGCTGAAAAGCAAGTGAAAATGTTGAGAAATAGGAACCCTCCCACATTTCTCGTGGGAATGTAAAATGGTAAGACACCGTGGAAAACACTCTAGTGGTTTCTCAATAAATTAAACATTATCACATGACTCTGCAGTTCCACTCCTGGGTATATATTCCAAAGACTGGAAAAGAAATGCGCAAACAAAGACTTGTACACAAATGTTCCCCCAGCAGCACTATTCACCACAGCAAAAATGTGAAAAAAAAAACACAAATGCCCAACAACAGATGCATTGATAAACAAAATGTAGTATTATCCATACAATGGAGTATTTACAGCCACAAAAAGAGATGAAACTCTGATCCATGCTACAGTGGGGATCAACCTTGAAAACACGATGCTAAGTAAAATTTGCCATATTCTTAAGGACAAATGTATGATTCCACTTATGTGAGGTATTTACAGCAGTCAAAGTCACAGGGACCGAAGATAAAACAGAAGCTACCAGGCACTGAGGGAAGAGGTATACGAGGAGTTACTATTTAATTTTGTTTGCGAAGATGAAAAAATTTTGGAAATGGATAATGGTGATGGTTGCATAACACTGTAAATGCCACTGAATTGTAACCCTTAACATTATTAAACTGGCAAAAATTTTATGTTTACCATAATAAAAAAAAATCCCCCAAAACACAAACAACTAAGTCTAGAATGTGGCACTGCTCCTCCAGGGAGGATGAGCCAGACACCTGGTAGCAGACGATTTGTTTAGGACCTTTCTAGACCTCTTCCTTCACGGAGGGGGCAAAGACACCCTCAATGGAACACACACATTCTGAATATAAAGCTATCTTCTCTACCTCTGTAAGCACCAACACCCATGTACTCACAGAAGGCCTTATCTACTGTCTGGGTTCTGGCAAGCCCCACAGCATTGGATCTGACCAAGGAACTCCTTTTACAGCCAAGCAAGTACAGCAATGGGTTCATACCCACATGCCACCTCATGGAAAGTTGACTGATCTTAACTGAAAAGTGGAATGGCTTATTGAAGATTCAGTTATAGCATTAATTGAGAGATAATATCCTGAACTGAAGAAGTTCTGTCTCATAAGATGCAATATACGCTTTGAATCAAAACTATTATGCAGTGCTATTCCCTAAAGTGAGGAGACTTGGTTCCAGAATCAGGGGTGAAGCAGGGCTGGCTGCTCTCTCTATTATATCTAAAAACTCACTTGCAGAACTTTTGTTTCCCATCCTGCCAACTTCGGGCCCTGTGATTTGGGAGGAATGCTTGCACTGGTTCCACAGGATTTTAAAGTAAGACAGCCCCCTAGACAGTGTATTAGAAAGCAGAGACATCACTTTGCTGAAAAAAATCCGTCTAGTCGAAGCTATGGTTTCTCCAGTAGTTGTGTATGGATTGGACCATAAGGAAAGCTGAGTGCTGAAGAATTGATGCTTTCCAACTGTGGTGTTGAAGAAGACTCTTGAGAGTCCCTTGGACTGCAAGGAGATCCAACCAATCCATCCTAAAGGAAATCAACCCTGAATATTCATTGGAAGGACTGATGCAGAAGCTCCAATACTTTGGCCACTCGATGCAAAGAGCTGACTCATTGGAAAAGACTCTGGTGCTGGCAAAGACTGAAGACAAAAGGAGAAGGGGCAGCAGAGGATGAGATGGCTAGATAGCATCACCAACTCAATGGACATGATTTGAGCAAATTCCAGGAGACAGTGAAGGACAGAGGAGCCTGGTGTGCTACAGTCCATGGGGTTGCAAAGAGCTGGACACAACTTAGCAACTGAACAACAATATCACTGAGCTAACAAGGTAAAAAAGGAGTTCCTCTCCGGACTAGAATAACTGATTCTGAGTACCAAGAGGAAGCTGGGCTGCTGCTACACACTGGGGGCAAGAAGGACTGCGTCTGGAATCTAGAAGATTCTGAGGTACTTCTTGGTATTTCCATATCCAATAATAAAGGTCATGGGGAAACCACAGCATACAAACAACAAAAGAAGAATGCCTGCGCACTCGGACTCTTTGGCAATGAAGGTTTGGGTCACTCTGTCAGATAAAGAACCCCAACACCGGAAGACAAGGGAAATATGGATGAATAGTAAAATGAAACCACAGATACCAACTTCAGCCCTGTGACCATTAGAGAAGCAAAGACCATTCACGTTCTCTCTGCTTCTTCTAAGCATGGGTTTATTTGTACATGCTATTCTCTTCTCTCTCCCATTGCTATCTTTAATTTTTATTCATATTGGAGTATAATTGATTTACAATGTCATGTTAGTTTCAGGTGTACAGCAAAGTGATTTCAGCTATCTTTTTCAGATTCTTTTCCCATGTAGGTTATTAGAGAATATTGAGTAGTTTGTGGTGCTTTACAGTAAGTCCTTACTGATTATCTACTTTTCCATATTTATTAATTTACTTACTTTTCCATGCCAGGAATTTCCATGCCAGGAATTTCCATGCCAGGAATTACATGCTGCATGTAGCATGTGGGACCTTGTTCCCTGATTAGGAGTCAGACCCAGGTCTCCTGCACTGGGAGCATGGTGTCAGCCTCTGGACCACCAGGGGACTCCCAGATTACATACACTGTTCAGTTAAGTCCAGTCGCTCAGTCGTGTCCGACTCCTTGCGACCCCATGAGTTGCGGCACGCCAGGCCTCCCTGTCCATCACCAACTCCCGGAATTCACTCAGACTTGCATCCATGGAGTCAGTGATGCCATCCAGCCATCTCATCCTCAGTCGTCCCCTTCTCCTCCTGCCCCCAATTCCTCCCAGCATCAGAGGCTTTTCCAATGAGTCAACTCTTCGCATGAAGTGGCCAAAGTACTGGAGTTTCAGCTTCAGCATCAGTCCTTCCAAAGAAATCCCAGGGCTGATCTTCTTCAGAATGGACTGGTTGGATCTCCTTGCACTGTAGTGTGTATATATTGCTGCAAATGGCATTATTCTTTTTATGGCTGAGTAATATCCCATTGTGCATATGTACTGTATCTTCTCTATCCATTCATCTGTCTAAAGACATTTAGGGTGCTTCCATGTCTTAGCTACAGTAAGTAGTGCTGCAATGAATACTGGGGCACATGCATCTTTTGAATTATGGTTTTCTCTGGATATATGCCCAGGGGTGGATTGCTGGATCATACGGTAGCTCTGTTTTTAGTTTTTTAAGGAACCTCATTATTATTTTATAGATAGGTTGTTGGAAGTTAAATTTTACAGTTTAGCCTATAGGTAACAGAATATTCTCAATATGCCAGCATAACAATATGCCAAAATAACTCAATATGTCAGCAAATTTGGAAAACTCAGCAGTGGCCATAGGACTGGAAAAAGTCAGCCTTCATTAAAATCCAAAAGAAAGGCAATGCCTAAGAATGTTCAAACTATTGCACAACTGCACTCATCTCACTCGCTAGCAAGGTAATGCTCAAAATTCTACAAGCAAGGCTTCAACAGTACATGAACTGAGAACTTCTAGATGTTTAAGCTGGATTTAGAAAAGGCAGAGGAACTAGAGATCAAACTGCCAACATCTACTGGATCATCAAAAAAGCAAGAGAGTTCCAGAAAAACATCTACTACTGCTTTATTGACTAAACTAAAGCCTTTGAATGTGTGGATCACAACAAACTGCAGAAAATTCTTAGAAATGGGAATACCAAACACCTGACCTGCCTCCTGAGAAATCTGTAGGCAGGTCAAGAAGCAACAGTTAGAACCGGACATGGAACAATGGACTGGTTCCAAACTGGGAAAGGAGTATGTCAAGGCTGCATATCGTCATCTTGCTTATTTCACTGTATATGCAGAGTACATTATGAGAAATGCCGGGCTGGATGAGGCACAAGCTGGAATCAAGATTGCTGGCAGAAATATCAAACTCAGATATGCAGATGACACCACCCTTATGGCAGAAAGCAAAGAGGAACTAAAGAGCCTCTTGATGCAAGTGAAAGAGGAAAGTGAAAAGCTGGCTTAAAACTCAACATTTAAAAAACAAAGATCACAGCATCCAGTCCCGTCACTTTATCCCATCACCTCATGGCAAAGAGATGGGGAAACAATGGAAACAGTAACAGACTTTATTTTCTTGGGCTCCAAAATCACTGCAGATGGTGACTGCAGCCATGAAATTATAAGGCGCTTGCTCCTTGGAAGATAAGCTATGACCAACCTAGACAGTATATTAAAAAGCACGGACATTACTCTGCCAACAAAGGTCCATCTAGTCAAAGCTATGGTTTTTCCAGTAGTCATGTAGGGATGAGAGAGCTGGACCATAAAGAAAGCTGAGTACTAAAGAATTGATGCTTTTGAACTGTGGTGTTGGAGAAGACTCTTGAGAGTCCCTTCGACTGCAAGGAGATCCAACCAGTCCATCCTAAAGGAAATCAGTCCTGAACATTCATTGAAAGAACTGATTCTGAAGCTCCAATACTGTGGCCACCTGATGTGAAGAACTAACTCATTTGAAAAAACCCTGATGCTGGGAAAGGTTGAAAGCAGGAGGAGAAGGGGACGACAGAGGATGAGATGGTTGGATAGCATCACCTACTCGATAGACATGAGTTTGAGCAGGCTCTGGGACTTGGTGTTGGACAAGGAGGCCTGGCGTACTGCAGTCCATGGGATCACAAATAGCTGGACATGACTGAGTGGCTGAACTGAACAGAATATTCAGTGGGACAGTGACTGAAGATATCCAGAGCAATAGATAACAACCATTGGGACTGTGAGTTTCTTCATTTGGGGAAAAAGATGAGAACTTGTAAGAGACACAGCTATGTCTTTTGCCTTTTTTTTTTTGGCCATGCCTTGCAACTTCTGGAATCTTAGTTCCCCAACCAGAAATTGAACCTGGGCCCTTGGCAGTGAAAATGAGAAGTCCTAACCACTGGACCACCAGGGAATTCCCTGGATAGCCATGTCTTATTATGTAAAAACAGAATTGTTTTAGAATTTGAATGTGAGTAGAAAGGTATATATGGAAGCTGAGTAATCAAAGGAATGGAATGTGACATTTATCAATTTATTGCCACTCAAATCCTCTCTAAATCCACCCTTCCCTTCTCTACTCTGAGAAAATGAAGTCCTTTAAATATTTTTCCTTTACCAGATGGAACAAATTTTGTTTCATCTGCAGATTGCACTTTTTTTTCTGGATTTACAATGTTGTGTTAATTCTCATTGTACAGCAAAGTGATTCAGATTACAGATACACGTATAATAAAATCCTTTTTCATATTCTTGTCCATCATGTTGGGCTTCCCAGATGGTGCTAGTGGTAAAGAACCTGCCTACCAATGCATGAGATGTAAGATACATGGGTTCGATCCCTGGGTCAGGAAGATCCCCTGGAGGAAGGCAGAGCATCCTACTCCAGGATTCTTGCCTGGAAAATCCCATGGACAGAGGAGCCTGGCGGGCTACAGTCCATGGGATCACAAAGAGTTGGACATGACTGAAGTGACTTAGCACACAAGCATACACATGATTTATAACAGGGTATTGAATATAGTTCATGTGCAGTACAGTAGGACCTTGTTATCTATTTTATACATAGCAGTTTGTATCTGCTAATCCCAAACTCCTAATTTATCCCCTTTCCCTTTCCCCTTTAGTAATCATAAGTTTGTTTGGTGAATAAATTCATTGGTAGCATATTTTAGATTTCACATATAAGTGATATCATATTTGTTTCTCTGACTTACTTCGCTTAGTATGATAACCTCTAGGTCCCCTTGCTGCTGCTAAGTCCCTTCAGTCATGTCCGGCTCTGTGCGACCCCACAGAGGGCAGCCCACCCGGCTCCCCCGTCCCTGGGATTCTCCAGGTAAGAACGCTGGAGTCGGTTGCCATTTCCTTCTCCATTGCATGCAAGTGAAAAGTCAAAGTGAAGTCGCTCAGTCGTGTCAAACTCCTAGTGACCCCATGGACTACAGCCTAGCAGGCTCCTCTGTCCATGGGATTTTCCAGGCAAGCGTACTGGAGTGGGTTGCCACTGCCTTCTCCATGTTGTGGCAAACAGCACTGTTTCATTCTTTGTATGGCTGAATAATATTCCACTATGTACATGTACTCCCCATCTTCTTTACCCATTCCTCTGCTGATGGACATTTAGGCTGTTTACATGTTCTGGCTACTGTAAACAGTGCTGCTGTGAACACTGGGGTATAGTCAGAAGGTACTATCAATTAGTTTTCCTGGTTCTGGAAGCTCTCACAGCAGGCTCCTGTAGTCCATGTGGCTCTATAGGCAGCTGGCTCCTGCAGCTGAGAGGTTTCTCGAGTACTGGACTCCTACAGGGCAAGTGGCTGCTTCTCCAGGGCTGGGCTCCTGGGGCACAGGCGACCACTCTGGCAACCAGCTCCTGCCATACATGGTGGTCAACAGCACACACAGGCCAGAGTGCTCCCCTGGCCCAGCCATGCCCTCAGATGAGTAACTGAGTCCTTGAGTGTTCCCCCTACCCTAGGGCTGAAACAGGACTCTCCTTTTATCTTATATTCCAGCAGAGTTTTCTCTGCTTCTTACTAGCCCAAAGCCTTCATTTCTCCAATTCTCTGTTATAATAATTTTATATTAAAATTTCTTATTGAAATTATTGAGTTATTTTTGTCTATTGATCATAGACGCTGACTGATTCATGGACCATGTTCAGTTGGGATTTGCTGGCCACTGACACTCCAGTGAGTGGGAGCTGTCCAGAAACTTTATATCTGCAAAGGTAAGGTTTGCCACTCACCTCTTTAATTTCCTTTAGAAGTTCAAGAGCACAGCTGAAGTCTGGCGGAGTAGCTGACAGTCTCTCCTTCAGATGATTCCAAAAGGCATCGTGCATGGTCTCCCTGATCCTGCCTTCCAGACTGTAAGAGGGTAAGTGAACAAATTATTTTCTCCACTCAAAAACTGCCATAAGGTCATTATCTACTAAGCCCCAAATGATATTTGATTAAAAAACATTATACAGACAAGGGAATGCTAGGAACTAAGTACGGAGGGCAGCAAAGCTGAGCAAGCTAGGGTTTTAGACTTGAATATCAAGGGCACAGGCACCACCTCTCAGAAGGGCTCCTCACAGTCTGGTGCAGCCACTCTCTGCAATAGGAAGAACCCTGAACAGAGGTCAGGCTGAACATTAACACTGATTCCACATTTAGCGTAGAAAAGACGTGACTCAGTTTCCCTTTACGTACACAAATGGCAAAGAACTAAGTGATCTTTCATTTTCTTATAGACTTAAATTTAAAAAAGGATTTTCCTTCTTCGACAACATTTGACTATCTATTGCTGGGAGAACTATCAATAACCTCAGATATGCAGATGACACCACCCTTATGGCAGAAAGTGAAGAGGAACTAAAAAGCCTCTTGATGAAAGTGAAAGTGAAGAGTGAAAAAGTTGGCTTAAAGCTCAATACTCAGAAAACAAATGGGCATCTTGTCCCATCATTTCATGGGAAATAGATGGGGAAACAGTGGAAACAGTGTCAGACTTTATTTTTGGGGGCTCCAAAATCACTG
Organism: Madoqua kirkii; assembly: GCA_006408675.1. Taxonomy (NCBI): domain Eukaryota; kingdom Metazoa; phylum Chordata; class Mammalia; order Artiodactyla; family Bovidae; genus Madoqua; species Madoqua kirkii. The sequence continues at coordinate 1,849 of SJYC01090513.1, read as the reverse complement.
CAGATGGTGATTGCAGCCATGAAATTAAAAGATGCTTACTCCTTGGAAGGAAAGTTATGACCAACCTAGACAGCATATTAAAAAGCAGAGACATTACTTTGCTGACAAAGGTCCGTCTAATCAAGGCTATGGTTTTTCCTGTGGTCACGTATGGATGTGAGAGTTGGACTGTGAAGAAGGCAGAGCGCCGAAGAATTGATGCTTTTGAACTGTGGTGTTGGAGAAGACTCTTGAGAGTCCCTTGGACTGCAAGGAGATCCAATCAGTACATTCTGAAGGAGATCAGTCCTGGGATTTCTTTGGAAGGAATGATGCTAAAGCTGAAACTCCAGTACTTTGGCCACCTCATGAGAAGAGTTGACTCATTGGAAAAGACTCTGATGCTGGGAGGGATTGGGGGCAGGAGGAGAAGGGGACGACAGAGGATGAGATGGCTGGATGGCATCACCGACTCAATGGATGTGAGTCTGGGTAAACTCTGAGAGTTGGTGAGGGACAGGGAGGCCTGGAGTGCTGCAGTTCATGGGGTCGCAGAGTCGGTTTAGTTGCTCAGTCGTGTCCGACTCTTCGGGACCCCATGAATCCCAGCACGCCAGGCCTCCCTGTCCATCACCAACTCCCAGAGTTCACCCAGACTCACATCCATTGAGTCGGTGATGCCATCCAGCCATCTCATCCTCTGTCGTCCCCTTCTCCTCCTACCCCCAATCCCTCCCAGCAATGGGGTCACAGAGTCGGACATGACTGAGCGACTGAACTGAACTGAAAAAGGAGTGGAGTACTGATACCTGCTGCAATGTGGACGAACCCTGAAACATACTAAGCGAAAGAAACCAGACACAAAAGACTCTGCATTATATGATTCTGTTTATACAAAATGTCTAGAATAGGTCAATTCATAGACAAGGCAGACTCAGTAAGTCCCCTACATATGAATCTTTGAGAACTTTCAGAGATGTGAATATGTGTTTCATCAGCATCAGGCGTGAGTGAAACTGCAGCTCGCCCTGTCTCCTTCTGCTGACTGTCGCTCAGCTCTACCATCTCCCACCCCCTTGCCCTCCTCTAGTCAGTAGCTCTTCTTGCCTGTTCATCTGATGCCAGCCCCTTTATGCCAGTTTTATTGTACTACTATAGTACTTTTCAAGGTGCTATACTGTAAGATTAAAAATGTCTTTATTTTTTGTGCTTGTTTTACATATTATTTGTGTGAAAAATATTATAAACCGATTACAGTACCTATGTACCTATTATATGTACAGTACCTATTATAAACCTATGTAGTTGATTGTTAGTTGGGTAGCTAGGTTAATTTTGTTGGATTTACAAAAAATTAGACTTATAAATACACTCTCAGACCAGAACTCATTTGTATATAGAGGGCTGACTGTAGTGGTATCCAGGGACTGGTGAGAGAGCAAAGTGAGGACCAGCTGCTACAGGGTATGGGGTTTACTTAGGGGATAAGGAGAATGTTCTTGAATTATATATAGTGATGATGTTGAACAACCTTATGAATATACTAAAAACCAACAAATCATATACTTTAAAAAGGTGACTTTTAGAGTATGTGAATTTTATTTCAATTAAAAAATAATACAAGACCCCATCATACCAAGTGGTTATATCTCCTATATTATAGGAACTGAGAACAACACATCTTTTCTTGTCACAATTATATTTAATGAAGATACTAGTTGTTATTTACAGAAGATATACATACATACATACAATTCCTGCACATTAAATGTAGTCTAATTGTGGAAACAGGAAAAAATGTACTCCAAAATTACATACTAAATAAAATAAATAAAAAGTAATTATTTGGCACAATATCAATTATGTAGCA
>SJYC01090512.1:0-15123 GCA_006408675.1 Madoqua kirkii | reverse complement strand
AGGTATCTGTAATAACATTTAAGTCCAGAAAATATGTGGGTTTTTTAAATCAGTAATAATAATTAGCCAATAGTAAAGGTTTTTTAATGCCCAGGAAAATAATTTTGAAAAATGCTTTGTGCATATTGTGCTCTTCTGAAATGTTTTTTCTTTTTTTTTTTAATCTTAACGCTGGCAATTTTAAGAACCTTGGAGTTTCTCAGTGGAATTCTTATATATGCAATCCTGATTTGTAAGTTTTAAAAAGTTATATTGTAAACATAAATATTATTCTATAACTCATTCAGAAATTACAGACCGGTCTTCCCTAAAATTATATAAATAGCCAGAATGTTTTATAGTAATGTGGTCAGGTACAATTCCTTCAGAGGTAAGACTATGAAGATGGAAGAATACAGCCTCTAGTTTGGAGTTACATGGATTCCTCAACACCTTCCCAAAACCCCATGCTCAAGTCAAGATGTTGAGTTAAAAATTATGAAACTATACCACCACTGATGTAGCCAAATAAATACTATTTGTAGCACATCTCATCCTGTAAACACTCCTAGAAAAAATGTCAGGAGCTTGATAGTTCTCTTGACAATGATATTTCTACCATACTCTTCATGTTGCTCTTATTTTGCGTCTCAGCAAAGAAGATGGCACAACTGGAAATAAAATAAGGTGACTATGAACAGGGGATTTCTAAGTTAGAGTGTGCAAGCTATATGCAAGTCAAAGAATTTCTTCTCCTGTCATGATGCTGGTAAGCTGAATGCAGCCCTGAGATGTCTCAGGATGGGTTTTTGCTTGTTTTATAGAATTCTCTAGCGACAATATGGTCAGTAGTAGCATAAATGGCATTTTTGAAAGATTGTGGACGGAGGCAAACGTTCTGGGCACTTGAAATGGCTATGGTCGACGAGGCTCTAGTCTGTGTGACATCTGTGATAAAGTTCTCTGGTTGTCAATCACATTTAATTGCCGTACGTAACTCCGAACATCCTGATGGTTCTTATTAGCTTGTGCTGCATCAGGATCTATTGAAAGAGGAAAGAGTAGGATTGGCATTGCATAATATATGCATATAAGATACAGCTTTATTTTCTCCAGCATATTACATTTATCATGGATTCCTGGTTTCCATCAAGGCCTTTCAATACACTATATTCATTGAACTGTTTCTACTTGGATGTTCCATCTCCTCCCTCCCTTTTCTTCCCTGGAATCATGTATTTTGATCATTTTCCTTTGCGTCAGATATTGTTTTAAAGAAACACCAAATGAAAATGAAAGCATCACCCGACAACCCTGGTTATATATTAAAATTGTTTCCCCTTGCCATCCCCCAGAGTGTATCACTGATCTCTACTCCCTTTGACTCAGAGGAGGGCTAATGGTAAAAAGACATAGTTCTCATTAGCTTCTAACAAAAGCACTTAACCCTGAGCTGACCTGAAGCAAGCCAGTGAGACTCTAAGTCCGACTGCCCTGAATACTTGCAGACAATATACAGCCTTACTCCACAGATTATAAGACTGTCCATACTCAGAAAAAAAACCAACTCAGGCTGAAGTCATGACTTCTACTAGACCTTCAATTCTCTGATGCTATTTGTTCTGAAATCCCCGTTACCATTCTAGTTTCATCCACTCTCCAAAGCATCTGAGCACCAGAGGATTGGAAGTCAACCGATTTCCCTAAAACCAGGCTGAAAGAAGAATAAAATGCCCAATCAGATGCCTATACAGGGAATAGACGTGCATGAGGAAGGTCATTTGACCTCTGATGAATGGGAAAGATAGTTCCCTTCAGAAGTGACTCTCCAGCTCCTGCATCCTGAGTTGGCGGATCTTCTTATTTCTCTAGAGAAATGAGAAATCTGGATTTCTTCCCTGGAAATTCTTCCATTTTTGAATGATTACATTATTTCGGAATAAAAGGGGGAAAAAAGCTCCATTTAGATCCAACACCTCAGCCATGGTCCATGGGTGGCCTCTGACCCATGGATGCCAGTGTGGGATGCTAGGAGTGGCCAAGCTAGCCTGGCCTCTGGACCAGCATTCTTTCTGCCATAGCACATTGCCTCCTGCAGTCCATCTGTTCTCCTTAGATCCACACACCACTCCCGAAGACAATTAGAATGCCATCTGCATGAGGGGCGAAGGGGAGTGTTGCAGGTCTGAGCACAGAAAAGCAGAGAGAAGATACAAAGGCCCCACTTGCTCTAAGAAGAAACTCATCAGTATAATTATCACATATAAATAATACCACAGTGCTTAATTTCCTTGCTTGTCACTGGCAGTGTACTCTACATGTACAATATACTATAATTACATTGTACATATTCCCACAATGTTTATGAATCTATTCCTATAGCTTTATCTATAGATTGTTGACTTCAGAGCTGAGCAGCTGTTGTTTACTAGCAGTTACTGATAACTTCAACAAACGCAGTGGATATATATATATCCGCCCCCCCCCCCCATGTCTCTAGGAGATGTAGGAGAATGTAGGATTATACTTCCAAAGAAGCTTATAGAACAAAGTATATTCTATCTTGGTTCTTGGACCTCATGGAGAACCTTCTCAAGGCTTTGAACCCTCTTAGGCATTTTGTGTTTAATTTCAGGAATTTTTTAGACCCCCTGAAGGGCGGTGGATTCTAGGTTATGAACCCTTGTTGTAGTCATCACCGACTGCTTGTATAACTGCTTTATGACCATGTATTTATACATATAGTACATTTCTAGATGAAGAGATATGTGACATTTTCATTCTGGCAGACTCCACATAAGAACAAGTGATGATGTGCAAGCTGTTTTCGTTTTGGAAGAGGATACATAATCATTTGAATAACATTTTTTCTTAAGGATCTTGCTCCTTAAGACAAGGCTATTTTTCCTAGACCTCCCAGCCCCCAGGCATTACAACATAAATGTTTAGCAATTCTGGTATCCTGTGTTAGCAAACCCTTCATTTGGGCCAGCCCTGTGCTAAGAAGAGCAAAGATGGCTCTGATGAATAAAATGAGGAACTTTAGTCTCTTGAGCACTCGGTTTATTGGAAGGGATGGTACTGGTAGCTTCGTAGTCATGTCTATGTCAGATTATCATGTTGAATTAATGAGCCCAACAGCTTCAGGTGACTCAGACAGTGATGTTGGCACAAAACTTTACAGGGGCCACCTTTTCACTCCCAGACCAGCTGGAGCGAGCCAAAGCTCCAAGCTCCACCCAAAGTCCCAGCCCTGAGGAAACAGTAGCACTGGCCCAGCATGATTATCTGGTGCGATGATGTCACTTAAGTCCCAACATTTTAAACTTGCCAGGGATCAGACCCAGGTCTCCTGCATTGCACGCAAATTCTTTACCAGCTGAGCCACAAGGGAGGCCCAAGAATCCTGGAGTGGGTAGCCTATCTCTTCTCCAGCAGATCTTCCCGATCTAGGATTTGAACTGGGGTCTCCTGCATTGCAGGTGGATTCTTTACCAACTGAGCTATGTGATACTGACTGTTTATTATTAGTGACAGTTTCATATTAAAGCATTTATTATACCAGCTGTTGTGCTAAATGTGCAGATTTAAGAAAAGCACCTTAATTCACCTAGAAATACTAGAAATATAATATGAATTCCTGCTAAGGGACCTTTTACAAGTGTGCTAATACACGTTCAGGCAGTCTCTCAACACCCCAAGAGACAATAAATATTATCCTTCCCAGTTTATAAACGATGGAATGAGTCATCATGAGTTGATGTGAGTTTCTTAACATGAAGCAGTGAGTCATAAAGAGAGTTGGTACAGGCAGAATTAGTTGGCACCCGTGCCTTAGTTGTCTCTATCCATTCTGAAAAGAACAAATGAACTTTCTGAGTTCATTCATAAAATAATATTCTTATGGTTATTTTCTAGTTTTACAGCTAGAAAATCTTTAAACACAAGACTCTTGTCTGATGGGATTCACGATTCAAAGCATCTCTGACACCATCAAATATTGTCCTGGCTTCCAGAATGTCTCTGTAGCCCATTAAAAAGGACTTAATCACCAAGATCCATATTGTGGCAGCATTTAACTTACTGAAGGGTTGGCTCCTGCAGTATCTCACTGTTCTGGCAGTATTTGCAATCATTCGCTGAAAAAAAAAAGAAAAGAAAAATTGAAATGCAGGTAAGATTAGTGTAGAATCCAAAAAAATAAAAAACCCCAAACCATACCATTATTTACTTTAGTGACACCTGGGACCATGAAAAATAGCAGGTTCCAATCTGTGGAACATCTGGAGGCAACTGGTTGATATATAACCTGTTTAATTACTTGACAGAGGCACCCCCTACCACCTACATACACATACAAAGTATTTGTCAGGTGAGGAATACTACTGACATAACTCTAGTCAATTGCTTATTCCTTAGGATGTAAAAAGCTGGCTGTTGCTCCTGAGATTGAACCTTACTCCTCAGGACCAGTTCTTACCATCCTCTCTTGAGGTCACTGAATTTGCAAGAGAATTTGTAGCTATTCTAGGTTTGGAGAGAGTTTAGCTTGTCAAGTTCCTCACTGTAAACAGTAATGAGATATTCAACGATATTGACAGAATAGTCATAGATATTCTGTCTCCACAGTTTTCTATACAGTAGGCATTATTAGCTTTTTCTATTTTCCGGTAAAAGTGTGTGTTTTAACATTAACCTTAATTATGTGATTCCTTCCCTCTTCCCTCCTTCATTCTTTCTGATTATAACAGTAACACACACACATTTTTAAAAAATCACAAAATCTAGAAAATGTTGAGAACCAAGTAAAAAAATCACATAGAATATTGCTTCATAGAGCAACTTCATCTATATTTTAGTACATTCCCTTCTAATATTTTGAAAATAAATATATATAACCATTTTTTTTTCAAAAAATGAAAGTCATATATATTTGTTTTGATTTGAATTGTTTCACATGGCATTACCACTTTTCCATGCCATCTGCACTTTAAAATCTTTTTAAAAAATAATCAGGTATTCAGTCATGTGGATGGATCATAATTTACGTAACCTTTGTTAATTTTGTCATTAAGTAATGTTAATTCCTAAATTTTGGCTACCATAAAAACTTATAAAGAAACCTATTGAACTGCACTCGAGTTAAAAACAAAGAAAGGAGGAAAGAAATGGAGGAAAAACATGGGGCTAAAGCACTGTTTCTGAGCCACTGTTCTTGCCCCAGCCACTCTGAGGGTAACTGGGACCCTCAGTCTCTATGTAGCATCTCAGGGATACTTGCTCTCAAGGGTGTCCCTCAGAGATGGTGGGTTAATTCTAATACGAGCAGAAAATTGATAAGGTTAAGGCCAGAAAAAGAGACTTTTTAATCTCTGAGTGGCTGTTCAACTCCAGTCCTTGCTTTCTTCTCTCATTGACCCTCGGCTTGCCAAAATGAGAAGATGACTCTGAGAAAACTGACACAGTGTTAAAGTTAAATAAACAGGGTGACAATATACAGCCTTGACGCACTCCTTTTCCTATTTGGAACCAGTCTGTTGTTCCATGTCCAGTTCTAACTGTTGCTTCCTGACCTGCATACAGATTTCTCAAAAGGCAGGTTAGGTGGTCTGGTATTCCCATCTCTTTGAGAACTTTCCACAGTTTATTGTGATCCACACAGTCAAAGGCTTTGGCATAGTCAATAAAGCAGAAGTACTCTGCATAAATACTTCCAAACCAGTACATCTAAAACTGAATTCACTGTCTTTCCCATCCAAACCTGTTCCTCCTGTATTGCTAATCTCAATGGCACTACCATATAACCAGTCATGGAAGCCAGAATATAGGTCTTTTTTCCCCTTCCAAAAAAAGCAGCAGCAAAGGCAATTCAGTTAAAAAGGATAATCTTTTCAACAAATGGTGCTAGAACAATTGGACATCCATGTGGAGGAAAAATGAACCTAGACAGACTTTTAATCAATACCTTCCACAAATAAGAGCACAGACCTCAATGTAAAAAACTAACTCTAATGTAAAAAACAAACTTCTAGAACAGAAGAAAACTATGTGACCTTGGGTTTGGCAATGACCTTTTAGATATACCACCAAAAACAAGATCCATGGAAGAAAAAAACCTGGTAAATTGGACTTCATTAAAATTAAAAATTGCCCTGTGAAAGTCACTATTAAGAGAAGGAAAAGACAAGCTCCAATCTTTGCAAAGCACATATCTGATAAAAAAAATCTAGTATCCAAAACGTACAAAGAACTCTCAAAATTCAAGAATAAAAAAATAACCCAATTTTATCTTTTTCAAATTAATCTACTAGAGTATAGTTGGTTTATAACATTGTGTTAATTTCTCCTATACAGCAAAGTGAGTCAGTTATACATTTACATATATCCACTCTTTTTAAAAATTCTCTTCCCATGTAGGTCATTACAGAACAACCCAATTTTAAAACAGGAAACGGTCTGAACAGACACCTCACCAAAGTATATATAGAGATGGCAAACAAGCACACGCTCAACCTCGTGTCTCATTGCTGTTGTTCAGTCGCCAAGTTGTGTCCGATTGAGACCTCATGGACTGCAGCACCCCAGGCCTCCCTGTCTCCCACCATCTCTCAGAGTTTGCCCAAGTTCATATCCATTGAATTAGTGATAACGTTCGATCATCTCATCTTGTCACCTTCTCATTCTGTCTTTGATTTTTCCCAGCATCAGGGTTCTTCTCATGAGTCGGCTCTTCACATCAGGTAGCCAAAGTATTGGAGCTTCAGCATCAAGTCCTTCTAATGAGTATTCAGGGCTGATTTCCTTTAGGATTGACTGGTTTGATCTCCTTACCGTCCAAGGGACTCTCAAGAGTCTTCTCCAGCCCCTCACTTCAAAAGCATCAATTCTTCAATGCTCTGCCTTCTTTATGGTCCAACTCTCACATCCATACATGATGACTGGAAAGACCAAAATCTTGACTATACAAACCTTTGTAGACAAATGATGTCTTTGCTTTTTAATACACTATCTGTTTGTCATAGCTTTCTGCCAAGAAGTAATCATCTTCTAATTTCATGGCTGAAGTCACCATTAGGGAACTGTAAATTAAAGTAACAATGAGACACCACTACACACCTATTAGAATGGCCAAAACCCAAAACACTGAGAACACCGAATGCTGAAAAGGGCAGGGAGCAACAGCAACTCTCATTCACTGATCGAAGGAATGCAAGGTGGAAGACCGTCACTCTGGAGGATGGTTCCACAGTTTCTTACAAAATGAAACATACTCTTTCATACAATCCAACAAGTGTGCTCCCTGGGACTTACTCAAAGGACTTGAAAGCTTATATCCACACAAAAACCTAAACATGGACATTTATAGTAGCTGTATTTTTTTGTCAAAGCTTGGAAGCAACCAAGATGTCATTCTGTATGTGATGGATAAACAAACTGTGGTATATCCAGACAATGGAGTATTTGTTTTTATTTAGTTGCTAAGTAGAGTCTGACTCTCTTGTGGCCCCATGGTCTGTAGCCTGCCATGCTCCTCTGTCTATGGGATTTCCCAGGCAAGAATACTGGAGTGGGTTGCCATTTCCTTCTCCAGGGGATTTTCCTGACCCAGGGATCAAACCTGTATCTCCTGTATAGGCAGGAGGATTCTTTCCACTGAGCCACCAGGGAAGCCAATACAATATTATCCAGCACTAAAAAGAAATGCACTATCAAGTCCTCAAAAGACACTGAGGAAACTTAAATGTGGTTTGTTTGTTTGTTTGTTTTTGGTTATACCGTGTAGGAGCTTAGTTCCCCAATCAAGGATCAAACCCATGCCCCCTGCACTGGAAGCACAGAGCCTTAACAACTGGACCACCAGGGAAGTCCCTTAAAGGTATATTGCTAGTTGAAAGAATACAATCTGAAAAGGCTACTTACTGTATGATTTCAACTGTAAGAAATGCAGAAAACCTACAGAGATTGTAAAAAGATCAGTAGTTGCCAAAAGTTTCAGGGGGAGGGAGAGAAGGATGAATAGATAGGACATAGGGAATTTTAGGGCAGTGAAATTACTCTGTATGATATGGAAATGATGAATACAGAAATGGTGAATAAATGTCACTACAGATTTTCCAAAACCCATAGAATATATGTCACAAAAAGTGAATACCCCTGTAAACTTGAGTTAATAATAATGTATTAATACCAGATCATAAATTGTAACAAATAAACCACACTAATACAAGATGTAAATAGAGGAAACTGTATGTAGGAGAAAGGAATGTGAGAATGTTTTTCATAAAATTAAACTATGCTAAAAAATTATCTATTACTTTTTTTAGAGGAATTCACTTTCCTCTGAATGCTTATTTAAATAACTTCTCTGACACTTAGGCTAATAAGAAGAAAAAGAACCATTTGAAAATTCTGAGGCTGCACCTAGTCATTGCCAACAGTGACTGGTTTTCTGGAATCAAACATCCTCTTTTTAATGCATGCTCCTTGTAAAACAAAAAAGAGACAATACAAAGATGAATAAAACAAAAATCAAAATTCCTCTCCCAACACTGCAATCTCAATCAGCAATGGTAACCAACTATAATCTAACAGTCGATTGTATATTAGAATTGGTCTTAAAGCTTTTCTCCTCATCCTATTCATCCAATCCATCTTCAAGTTCCATAAATTGTATTTAAAATGTCTCTGAAATCATCTGCTCCTACCATCATCTCTTACCTATACTACTACAAAGGGCCATTAACTGGTCCCTCTCCCTTCAGTCTTGTCCCTTTTAATCTGTTCCCCACAAATTCATTCTAAATTCAATGACTTTTCCAAGATGCAATCATGATTATGAGGTCATGCTCAGAGTCAATTAGGGGCTTCTTAACACCAGCAGCACAAACAGCTCATATGACCCTCCTGATACTGCTCTGCCTCCCTGTCTAACTTCTTTCCTCCTGCTTCATAACACTTCATGCTCAATCACACCAAGACACTTATTCAGTTCCCAACACTGTGCCTCCAATCGGTGTCCTCTGCCAGGAGCATTCCTTCCCACCCAGACCACCTCTAAGACTCAAGTCATCATTAGCAAACCTTCTGTTTCTTAGGCAGCTGAGAATTTTAATTAAACTCCATACACAGCTCTAAGTGAACTTAGCAGTCACTTTCTAATTTAACTGTCTCTCCTACAAAAGTATCTTGACAGCAAAGACAGTACCTTATTTGTTCATAGCTACAGTTACCTCTGAGAGAAGGCAATGGCACCCCACTCCAGTACTCTTGCCTGGAAAATTCCATGGATAGAGGAGCCTGGTAGGCTGCAGTCCATGGGATCATGAAGAGTCAGACACAACTGAGTGACTTCACTTTCACTTTTCACTTTCATGCATTGGAGAAGGAAATGGCAACCCACTCCAGTGTTCTTGCCTGGAGAATCCCAGGGACGAGGGAGCCTGGTGGGCTGCCGTCTGTGAGGTCGCGGAGTCGGACATGACTGAAGCAACTTAGCAGCATAGTGCCCTCTATCTCCAGAAGTCAGCAATTTTTCCTGTCACATAATAAGGACTCAACAAATGCCTGATGAATGAATGGCCCAAGTAAGGAATTTCCCAATTAACACAACTGTAGGTAACATTCTACTTTTGCTTTATTGACTATGCCAAAGCCTTTGACTGTGTGGATCACAACAAACTGTGGAAAATTCTTAGAGATGGGAATACCAGACCAGAAGCAACAGTTAAAACTGGACATGGAACAACAGACTGGTTTCAAATAGGAAAAGAAGTACATCAGGGCTGTATATTATTGTCACCCTGCTCATTTAACTTACATGCAGAGTACATCATGAGAAATGCTATACTGCATGAAGCACAGGCTGGAATCAAGATTGCCGGGAGAAGTATCAATAACCTCAGATATGCAGATGACACCACCCTTATGGCAGAAAGTAAAGAGGAACTAAAGAGCCTCTTGATGAAAGTGAAAGAGGAGAGCAAAAATCTTGGCTTAAAACTCAACATTCAGAAAATTAAGATCATGGTAACTGGTCCCATCACTTCATGCAAATAGATGGGGAAACAGCGGCAGACTTCATTTTGGGGGACCCCAAAATAACTGCAGATGGTGACTGCAGCCATGAAATTAAAAGACGCTGCTCCTTGGAAGAAAAGTTATGACCAACCTAGTCAGAATATTCAAAAGCAGAGACATTACTTTGCCAACAAAGGTCCATCTAGTCAAAGCTATGGTTTTTCCTGTGGTCATGTATGAATGTGAGAGTTGGACTATAAAGAAAGCTGAGCGCCAAAGAATTGATGCTTTTGAACTGTGGTGTTGGAGAAGACTCTTGAGAGTCCCTTGGACTGCAAGGAGATCCAACCAGTCCATCCTAAAAGAAATCAGTCCTGAATATTCATTGGAAGGACTGATGCTGAAGCTGAAACTCCAATACTGTTGCCACTTGATGCAAAGAACTGACTCATTAGAAAAAACCCTGACGCTGGGAAAGACTGAAGATGGGAGGAGAAGGGGACAACAGAAGATGAGATGGTTGGATGGTATCACCAACTCAATGGACATGAGTTTGAGTATACTCCAGGAGTTGGTGATAGACAGGGAAACCTGGCATGCTGCAGTACATGGGGTCTCAAAGAGTCAGACACAGCTGAGCGACTGAACTGAACTGAGGTAACATCATCCTATTAGGCCAAAGTAAAGTCAACTGCCAATAAGGAGTGACTTCAAACTTCACTTATTCAGGTTTATGCATTATATCTATTGCCATTGGCCACTTCAAAGTGATTTTGTGTTTCCTCTAATAGTTTGCCAGAACTTTTATTTTGAATATACTTTTTCTTTTTGGGGAGTGCTATTTGTTGTGGAGACCTCTTCCTAGAGGCCTAATAAAAATGCATTTGTATGAAGCCTGTACACTTAGATAGGTTTGAAGCTAGGAGGACTTTGTTTAGAATACTCTTTTGCATGTAAAGCACACTTCCCTGAAACTTTTATGGGAGAGATAAGTGAGCCAAACACATTCTGTTGAAGGGAAATCTAGTCAGTTGCTTGAAAGAACACAGCCCAAATAAAATAAGGACTGACCAGGTTGAAGAGAACTTGTGATCTAAGAGTTGCTGCTTTGACAATGCTTAAAGATAAATACTGCAGGAAGAGTTTCAGTTTTTGCTGTGTTCACCGTCTCTCCTGAGATCTGACACATGTTGAAGGTATGCTTGCATTTGACACACAGCATGCTCATCTAGCACAAGACACGATGGAGAAAGCTTCGGACACAAAGCAGACGACCTCTTTCTGTTTTGCAGTGTATCCTGGTGTTATTTTTTGTGAATGTGGTCAGGTAGAGTTGGTTTTGCTGTTGAGCTCTGGGGATTTTTTTTTTGGTCTCTTTTGGTGGGGTAGGGATGGGCTAAAGCCACAGGAAGAAAAATGTGATATATGTCTCCAGTATTTTGCTTTTGTTTTGTAAGAAGAGTTGAACTAGTTTTGATACCAAGAACAAATGGTGGAAAATGGAAAAAAAAAAAAAAAAAACCCTTGATTTCAACCTTTTTCCTGATGTAAATCTGAACTGCCTTACTGGAGAACCCAGCTTTGAACAGTACTATCTCCCTGCTTCATTTCTCCCTCTTTCATTTCCTCTACTCATTTCTTTCTCCTCTCCTGATAGCAACAAACGGATCTAAGCAGTGAGAGAGATGTGAGAAGATCTGGGCTTTGGTGAAAACCTGTTCTCAGAGAAGCTGTGCTTGGCGTGGCCATCTGTTGGTGAGAGCAGATCAGAGCATGAAAACCAGGGCAGCAACTTGGGGCGTAGAACATCTCCTGAAGCTGACAAATAACAAAGGCATTTAAGGAAACTGAAGAATCACAGCTGCCACTGTGTATCTGTCCACTGGCGGGAAATTATAACTGTTTTAAAATGTAAAAATTCGACACTGAATTTACCCACTGAACTGCCAATAAATTAGCAAGTCATATTAATACTTACAATGGTTCTTATTTATTGCAATATCAATATAAATAAGAATGAAAAATAAGGCTTGATGGGGATCAGGCAGCATTGTTTATCAACAGCATTCTGATTCTGATTCACAAATTAAGCAGGGTGGGGGTGAGGGGACAGTTGAAAACACCACCATTATAAAAATTAATCTTTTCATTTTTGCCTATTTAAATGTGTGGCCACATAACAGTAGTAGGAGTCATGTGGTAGGCAACTGATATCCATAAAAAGACTCCAAAGATCTAGATCCCCAGTGTTCACCCTCTGCTGTGACCCTGAGCCCTCAAATGTTGTCTGGATTTGAGGGTTCCTTTTTAGCAAACAAAAGTAGCAGAGGCCACAGACATCTCTGCTGAGATTAGGCAGCGAAAGACTGGTTTCTGTCGTGGGCGCCGTCTCTCACCCGCCTACCCATTTTCTTGTGCTGGGTGAGGGAAGGCAGCTGCCATGTGGTAAGCTGCTCCATGGAGGAGCCCAGGAGACAAGGAGCTGAGGGCGGTGCAGGCCAACCTCAACAGCCTGACAGAGGCTGGGCAGTAAAGCCACGCCCAGATCTCCGACCCACAGAAACTGGGAGAGAACACTGTTTCAGCTGCTAAGTTTTGGGGTAATTTATCATGCAGCAATAGACAGCTACTGCAGGCTAATTCCCCCACATCTGTCAGAGAAGATCTGAAATGCACCTCAACTCTTAGTATTAATTGAAGTCCTAAAGTGCCCTCGTGGCACAGAGGGTAAAGCATCTGCCTGCAATGCAGGAGACCTGAGTTCGATCCTCAGGTCGGGAATATCCCCTGGAGAAGGAAATGACAGCCTACTCTTGGAATTTTACAGTGCTCTTGCTGGAAAATTCCATGGATGAAGGAGCCTGGTAGGCTACAGTCCATAGAATCACAGAGTCGCACACAACTAAGCAACTTCACTTCGAAAGTCCTCCAAGTATTCTTGCCTGGTCCACCAGGTCACAAGGAATCAGATATGACTGAAGCTCGACTTAGCACGCACACAAAGTGAACATCCCAATAATTGCTTGGGTTTAGTCCCTGGTTAAATAACTTTTGCTTCATGACCCTCTGGTACTAATAATTATAATTTACTACTCTTCTGTTCAAGTTGTTGAGACCTCTTATGGCTTAGATTCAAACACTGATTATATTCTTAAACAAAAATGCTTCAAGTCTAGTCAGAAGGCATTTGCGCTAAAAACCCATAGCAGGATGAATAAAATGGGAAAATCAGAAGAACCTGTACCTGCCAGGAGGCAAAACCTCTTCCATGCGGAAATCACGATTCATCCCAATCTCGCTGCTCAGCTTGGAAACATCATTAACTGTATTTCTCAGGCCTGTGACAGAAAGAAGGTATGATGCACACCCAAAAGTAATGTTCTCTGTTAATATCTCAGCTGAAATAAAAAAAAGAATGTAAGGTGGACATCAGTGAACTCACAGAAGTCTGAATTGCGATTTTATTCAGAGATTCACCGTGAGTGAGCTCCAAATTGAGATTCATCCTAGTGACCTAACACACACTCCTCCAACCATTCTAGCCAATTATGTTTTCTGAACTCAAGGCCGCATGACAGAGCTTCTTAGTAGCCCAGTGTGGGGATAAGAGAGAACAAAGAAACTATTTTATTTAAAAAAAAAAAGCAACAAAAAATGAAACTGATTAAAAACCTTTCTCCTGGGATTTCGCTGGTGGTCCAGCAGCTAAGACTTCGTGCTGCCAAAGTAGGCAGCCCAGGCTCCATCCCTGGTCAGGGATAGATCCCACATGCTGCAACTAAGCCGACACATGGCAATGAAGATGCCTTCTGCGCAGCATAGCCAAAAAATTTTAAAAATTAAATTAAAAAGAAACTCTTACAAAGTAAAATAATAAAGTAGCAAAAAAGTAATTTGCAAAAATTAACCTTTATCTAAGGGTATTATGACTACACTCTCCTCTTCCTGTCTTTGATGGACATTAAATTCTGCACACAGAAGTACTGAATGGTGTCAATTTCATTTGGTCTTCTAAAGTAGTTTCTAGAATTTAGGATTTCATAGACTAGTAAATTTCCAAAATGATTTTGAGCAAGGGACAATAACTTGCCAGCTTTTTTTTTTTTTTGCCAAATATGGACAGTATGAAAACAACAAATAAAGAAACCACTTTACCACCACCAAAACCATCATTTCATAAAAGAAAAATAGTTTAACCTCCAAAAAAGCAGGAAGGGTCAGAATAAAGATTAGTCCTTAAAATGAATCAACTTTAGGTTTAGGAAAAACTCATTGCAGTATCTTTAATTCATTCCACTAAATCTTGCTAGGAATTTTGTCACAAAAGGAAGCATCATTACAAACAAAGCTAGTGGAGGTGATGGAATTTCAGTTGAGCTATTTCAAATCCCAAAAGATGATGCTGTGAAAGTGCTGCACTCAATATGCCAGCAAATTTGGAAAACTCAGCAGTGGCCACAGGACTGGAAAAGGTCAGTTTTCATTCCAATCCCAAAGAAAGGTAATGCCAAAGAATGCTCAAACTACCACACAATTGCACTTATCTCACATGCTAGCAAAGTAATGCTCAAAATTCTCCAAGCCAGGCTTCAGCAATACATGAACCGTGAACTTCCAGATGTTCCAGCTGGTTTAAGAAAAGGCAGAGGAACCAGTGATCAAATTGCCAACATCCGCTGGATCATGGAAAAAGCAAGAGAGTTCCAGAAAAACATCTATTTCTGTTTTATTGACTATGCCAAAGCCTTTGACTGTGTGGATCACAATAAACTGTGGAAAATTCTTCAAGAGATGGAAATTCCAGACCACCTGACCTGCCTCTTGAGATTTCTCTATGCAGGTCAGGAAACAACAGTTAGAACTGAACATGGAACAACAGACTGGTTCCAAACAGGAAAAAGAGTACATCAAGGCTGTATATTGTCATCCTGCTTACTTAACTTATATGCAGGGTACATCATGAGAAACGCTGGGCTGGAGGAAGCACAAGCTGGAATCAAGATTGCTGGGAGAAATATCAATAACCTCAGATATGCAGATGACACCACCCTTACGGCATAAAGTGAAGAAATAGCCTCTTGATGAAAGTGAAAGAGGAGAGTGAAAAAGTTGGCATAAAGCTCAACA
>SJYC01090511.1:0-11950 GCA_006408675.1 Madoqua kirkii | reverse complement strand
GGAAGCACAAGCTGGAATCAAGATTGCTGGGAGAAATATCAATAACCTCAGATATGCAGATGACACCACCCTTACGGCATAAAGTGAAGAAATAGCCTCTTGATGAAAGTGAAAGAGGAGAGTGAAAAAGTTGGCATAAAGCTCAACATTCAGAAAACAAAGATCATGGCATCCAGCCTTATAACTTCATGGGAAATATATGGGGAAACAGTGGAAACAGTGACTGACTTTATTTTTTTGGGCTCCGAAATCACTGCAGATGATGACTGCAACCATGAAATTAAAAGACGCTTGCTCCTTAGAAGAAAAGTCATGACCAACCTGCTGCTGCTACTGCTGCTGCTAAGTTGCTTCAGTTGTGTCTAACTCTGTAGATGGCAGCCCACCAGGCTCCGCTGTTCCTGGGATTCTCCAGGCAAGAACACTGGAGTGGGTTGCCATTTCCCTCTCCAGTGCTAGCTGCTGCTAAGTCACTTCAGTTGTGTCCGACTCTGTGCAACCCCATAGACAGCACATTAAAAGGCAGTACATTATTTTGCCAACAAAGGTCCGTCTAGTCAAGGCTATGGTTTTTCCAGTAGTCATGTATTAATGTGAGAGTTGGACTATAAAGAAAGCTGAGCATCGAAGAATCGATGCTTTGGAACTGTGGTGCTGGAGAAGACTCTTGAAGAGTCCCTCAGACTACAAGGAGATCCAACCAGTCCATCCTAAAGGAAATCAGACCTGGGTGTTCATTGGAAGGACTGATATTGAAGCTGAAACTCCAATACTTTGGCCATCTGATGCGAAGAGCTATCGCCTTTGAAAAGACTCTGATGCTGGGAAAGATTCAAAGCAGGAGGAGAAGGGGATGACAGAGGATGAGATGGTTGGATGGCATCACTGACTCGATGGACATGAGTTTGGATAACTCCGGGAGTTGGTGATAGACAGGGAGGCCTGGCATGCTGAAGTCCATGGGGTCATAAAGAGTCAAACACGACTAAGCTACTGAACTGAACTGAGCACTAGCATTTGGGAACCATTGTTCTTGGTACAGATTTAGTTGATAGCATTCTCATATAACAGGCATACATGGTAGTTATGATTACTTGGTATTAAAAGAGTCATATACAGTAAATCATCTTCTCAAAATCTTTCAATAAAGCTTCATAATTTGTTCACAAAAAAGTATTTGGCTCCAAGATGTGAAGGGGATATAAAAGCACTAAGATTAACATCAGTTGATAATTGTTGAAATCAGGCAGTGACTAAATCGGGGTTCATCATTCCAGTCTCTGTATTTCTGTATATGTTTGTTTTCTATACGTAAAAAAGTTTAAAAGTATAAAAAGGAAAAATAAAATTATCTCAGAAAGAAGGTTTCACAGGAGAATGCCTTTGTTCTTAGAAGATACACGAAGTATTTAAAGCCTGACCCTATAACTTCAAGAAAAAATACCTGTCTATAATAAGAAAAAAACAATATGGCAGAATATTAACAATGTGGGCATTCACTGTTTTTTCAACAGAATTGAAATATTTCAAAATAAAAAGTTAAGGGTAAAAGGTGACTGTAAAATTTATCAAAAAGCCACAGATGGCATTTCTGTTTAGGCAAACATAAAGGTAAACTTAACCTTGGGTGACAGGAAGGACTTTATCTCATCAGCCTCTTTAAAGTCTTTAGTTTCAGGCAAAATGGCAAAAATACAGTCAAATATGCAAACAGACTTGCCGCTAATTCACCAAACACAAAATCGGAACTAAGAAAATCTTCAGAGGGAGATTGAGCTGCTTCTAGCAGTTTACTGAAGGACTGAGGAATATATACACAGAAACACTTTCCAGCTTCAACAGATAAGAGCTCAGAACCTGCTTCAACAACACTGGTTGCTGTCCCAAAGTACCATAGCGCTATGCAACTGCTACAGCTGCAAAATTGAGGAACAGGGAGGGCTCAAAGAGAAATTAGACATAAAAAGTAACTACACAGATTTTTAAAATCCAGATCCCAAGGGCAAAGACATTTTCCCAAGGGCAAAGACATTTTCAAAATAACTTGTAAGTAACTTAACCAAGTCACGCTGACATACAAAATTTTGAAATTTTTTAAAAAGAGGAATTTGGTTATCAGGTTATAGCTGTCTTGTCTATGGATTCATTTAAGTAACCTCCTCAAAAATTAAATAGCCTAAACTGATTCTACCAAAAAAGTGATTTGCCACCCCACATCATGTTTGACGTCTATTAAAAAGTACCTATGGCAAAGGCGGCTTCCAAAGCACCCAATTTGCTACTTTTCCTTAACCAGCAGCGACCCCGTGTGGCTACAAGAGAAATAAATGGGACTGAATTTGAAGAATTTAACTCAGGTGGTTAAGGCACGTGGGCAGGCCTTCCAATTGAGGACTACTTAAATCATCTGGTGATTATTATAAAATAAATGCTGGATGAATCCCAGTGAGATGAGACCTAAAGAGTGGAAGAGGCTTTGTGCCCCAACAGGAACATAAAAGAACACTGTACTATTGTTGCTGTTCAATGTGGAGTCGGACTCTTTGCGACCCTATGGACACCAGGCGTCCCCGTCCTTCACTATCTCCCGGAGTTTGCTCAGACTCATGTCCATTGAGCCGGTGATGCTATCCAACCGTCTCATCCTCATCTCCCCATGCCCTCTGTAAGAGTGAGGCCTGAGCAGCATGCAGTCTGCCAAGCACAGAGAGAACACAGGGCTCCTCTGGGATCATTTCAGGTCTTTAAACTCTACCCCAGGTGTCTGCCATGTTCCACCTACGAACTAAAAATAACAGAACATAAACAGGGCTCTGAACTGAGCCTCAATCTTGTCAGATTCAAGAAATCGCTCCTGGGTCACGTCTTTTCTCCAGGACCCCGAACTCTCTGCAGATCTCGGCTCAATAGGGTGCCTCTGACCTGAAAGGAAGAGGCTGGGGTTGGAGGAGGTAAGGAAAGCGGGGACGAGAGGAGTGTGGCGCTTCCCACCCGACCCTCACTGAGCACACTCCGAGGGCCAAGGCCGGGGAAGGGGGGGCTGGACCTACGGGAAGGCTGGTCTCTGAGGCTGCTCTTGTCTTCCCGGGTCGGTCCTGAGCTTTCGGGCTTACAGGGTCTGCTCTCTGCGTCGCCAGGGTCCTTCCCAGGCACGTTTTCCTCCACGTCCGTCATCCTGCTGATGGAATCTGAGTGGGGAAGTAAACGCGGGCGCTGTGGGCGGCGGGGAAGAGGGCGCTTCAACTATCGCGGGGGTTTGGGGGTGTCTGGGGCCCGGCCCGTCGCGCCCGACGTGGACCCCACTGAGGGAGCTGGGCGGGCAGCTTCAGGGAGGGAAGCGGGCAGAAGGGCCCGGAGGAAGGGGAACCCGAGAAGTGAGCGCTGCCTCCACAGGCGGGACACTGCGGCCAGAGTGGGGCGGCCTTCCCCGCCCGAAGCGCCGGGCCCCGGCCCCCACCAGGTCTCGGGCACCTCCCGGACCCTCACCTCTCCCCCGAGGCCCGCAGCCACTCGTGCGTCGGCGGGACGGAGGCCCTCCGCTAAGCGCGGGCCGTACCACCGCGGAGGGGCGGCGGGGGGCAGCGGCCGGCAGGGCCCAAGAGGCGGCGTGCAGGCAGGAGAGCCAAGCCAGGCCTCACCCCCCGCGCCCGCGTCAGGGTGGCACAGGCCGGGCTTTGAGCACAAACCCCCGCCCGTCTCCGGGGCAACGGGGCAGGGCACGTGCGACCGCTGCGGCGGCTGGAAGCCGGGGTCCGAGGGCTTCTGTCCTCGAGGGCTCGAGGCCTCCGGTCACCTGGCCCGCCCCTGCCCAGCATTTGCCGCCCTCCGCGTAAAAGATCAACTGGAACGACCGAGGAAGGAAAGGCGCACTGTTGTGTTTCTTCAGCCTGTTCAGAAAGCTTGAGAAACACGGGTCCACACCAGGCAGGTGGTTTCCTTAGCCCTGGGCGCGAAGCAGGAGGAACGCCCTTCTCCCATTCTCCAGATGTGGAAGCCGAGAACCCTGCCGGGTGCTGGTCGGAGCAGGCGTGGGGACTGGGAGGGCGATGCCCTGGGGCTCATGTGGGTGCTGGGGTCGGATCCCTGAGCTCCAGGGAGCACATCGCCGGCCTTTCTGGATTCCTGCTGCCCTGAAGTGATGTGAGGACCTGAGGTGACCCCTCCCCTTCTTCTCCAATTCCCTGTACTTTTGGGGTGGAGGGTGGGGCGGGGGCGGTGGCGAAAAGTAAAATTTCCACTCCACACGCTCCCATCGTTCTGTATTACTCTGACTTGATTTCTTACCACAAAAGCTTACTTTGAAAATAAATAAATAAAAGATGAAAGTATTGCCTGTAAGAAACCAAGTTCTCATTATAACCCTTGCCTTGTTAGTGTGGAATGTAGATTTTTCTTGCACAACTCCTACATTTTGAAGGGGAAAATTATGAAAAGATCCAAGAACATTTCTGCTTAAGAAAATCCACTTCGCTCTGAGGCCCAGGCAGAAAGGAGGGGAATGGCCTGGCAAAGTTACTGTTTAGCCAGAGTATCTCAAACCAGTACATACTAAACCTGCCCCTTCCTCCTCATCACCTTTTCCTGGTATTTCCCTCAGGGATGTCAACTGTGAAGCAGGCTGGCCTACTCCCCAAAGCCTGGAGAAGTGGGAGGAAGTTGCATGATTTCAGCCAAGTTCAATGAAAATATTTTTCATTATTACAAGGAGATATGTAGGTTAGGTTGTTGATTTCACTTAAAAATTTTTTTTTCCCCAGAATCCTGTTTGTGCATTTTTATTTCTGGGAGAAAGTTTTCAGAATGACACCAGTTTGTTTTCCCACAAAAATGGTATTGCCGTGACTCTCCCTAGTGATACTTGAAATCACTGTACTTGAGCAGTTCATTTATATATATCCTGCAGCCTCTTTAGGTATCCTCTTCTTACCCAAGCTATGGGGAAGGGCAGCAGGAGGAAATAGCAGTGGGTTAGCACATGGATGGGGGAGGAGACCAGCCAGAAGAGAAGGGGAGGATGCAGGGAGGAGAGAATGACAGAGCTGGAGTTTTCTCAGGATCAGCGTGGGGACAGCATTTCATGATCTTATCTTGAATAATTATCAGAACCAACTAGGCAAAAGTTAGAAGTTGAGGAGAACAGAAAGATGATGTGAGAGATAAGCTCTCCTTCCCTTTGGGGTCTTAGTTAATAAAAACCGATTTTTGTTTAATGATCTGCAAAATGCTTTTACATTGCAACTCCATACGCTTTGCACACAATTCTATCTGTTCAGTAGGCGGCAGGTGTTATATTGGACCATTTAACAGATGAGCAAACTGCTGGTCAGAGAGATTTCAGGGCGTTTCCCAAAGTCACACAGCAAGCAAGGTCTTGACTCTTGATCATGTATTTTTAAAATAATTCATGCCACCTGACTCTGCCTGAGAAGCTGTATAAACAAGAAAATACAACTAACATGTAATGGTATGGTAAGTCCCAGAATGGAGTACATAGAAGATTTATTATTGGAGGTCAGAAATAGCGTGAGAGACCTTCCAGATGTTGGGATCAGTTCAAACCCAACCATGAGCCAGAATCCTAAGCAAGATTGTGTAACCAATTTGGTCTTTAGAAATGGATTTCTTGTTTAACCTGGCTCCTCCTCAACCTCAGGACCCCTCTTTAAACTCTCATAATGTGTGAAAATGGATTTTCCATATCTGTCTGTCCTTTGGTGGGAGTGCCCCTCCTGAGTAACTCAGCACCTTTACCCTATTAAAGTGCACATATTTCAAAAGACCCATAAGGCAAGTATTTCTCACACAGCCCAAGGACAGAGCAGCAGCCCTGCTTCCTCACACTGCATTGTGCCCAAAGCTATCACCCTTTTTAAACTAAGATGTCATGTGTTTGTTTTAACACTATTTGCTCTATTTGCTCTTGGCAAATCTTTGAGTAGAATTCTTGTTCAAAGAGGAAGGGCTTCCTATACTTACTAGCACACCTTTGTACCCCTATGGGTGCAGATACCGTGGCTCGAGAAGTAGCCTAAGGGAATTTCGGGCTGGCAGCTAGAATCTCCCTACTTCTCAACCACTTCCCCACAAATGTGTCCTTTAACAAAGCCCAAGAGTATGACCTATCCTCATTCATCAAATACGATCCTGGGTACACTTTCCCACAAGAGCAAACTATACAGAAAGTTGATCCTACCACAAAGACATTCTGAAAGAGGGGTGGTATAAAGAAGAATGTCCATAAGAAGTAGAGGGCCACAGAATTTAAGAGGAATCCTGGATATTGGATCTGCTAGCTAAAACAAAATAACAGAAACAAAACACGCCTCATTTTACAAAGAAGCATCTTAGGTTCAGTGAGGTTAAATGACTTGTCTAAGGTCACCACCAGTTTACAGAAAAATTTAGGACTAGAACCCATATCACAGTCTGTTTATTCCATAATATATAGAGCTAAGTAAGAGTAAAAGCTAATATGGTAAATAAATATTTACATTTCCTAAAGAAAAATGTAAATGATAGGCCATGGAATGGAAATAGTAAGGGATGATGTTAACTAGAGGCCCAGACTGCAAGTAGCGTGGAGTATACTGGAAGATAAACAGTCAACTAAAGTGGTAGGGACACATAAATACAGGGTGGGACGTTTAAATGGAACCATTTGGAGTCATGTAAACTGGGACCGACTTCATTATAGCCTCCCTTATGGTACAGAACCGCACGTCAGAACTATTTGCTTTAGCTTCTTGACAAATGTTTTCTTCGCAGAACGCAGGAGGAGTGTGAGAAGGGTCGAGGTGATCTAGGGCGAGTCTGGACGAGGCCCTTCGAAGCTCACATGGAAGTGTGATGGATGGGAGCTCATCACAGATCTTTTCAGGGAAGAGGTTCCAAGAGAAGACAAGGCATCCATGCTAGGGACCTCCTTCTCCAGTCCGGCTCCTCCCTGCACCAGGCTCTTTGCACACACTGCCCCTTCCTCTGACCCCTGTTCACTCTGCCCACTCCCTCTCATTCTTCAGGTCTAGCTCACAAGGCATAACTCCCTCAGAGAACCTCCCATGGCCATCCATTAGTTTCTTCTTTTTTTTAAACGTGGTAAAAGTCACATAATAGAAAACATATGTACCATATTTATGTGTATAGTACAGAAGTACTAAGCACATTTGCATTGTCGTGCAGCCCTCACCATCATCCATCTGTGTTTTTCACCTTCCTAACTCTGTCACCATTAAATACTAAGTTCCCATTCCCCCTCCCCACCCCCTAGCCCCTGGCATCTATTTATGGGATCTTCTGCCTCTGTGAATTTGACTATTCTAAGTATCTCGTATAAGTGGAAAATACTGGAATGCATTTTTTAAGGTTAACTTAATAATTCTCTTGCAAAGAGACATTTGTATATATGTCAATATATATGTGTGTCTATATGTCTCCAAACAGACATGTGTATATATGTCAAACCCTGTTAGCTTCTGTCCTGGTCCTTTTTCTGCATTGCAGTCACTGCAGTTTGTCCTTACCTGGCTGTGCATGAGGAACCCTGACGGACTGTCTAACGCCACTGGGAAATGTTGAGTTCTCTGAGAGCAGGAACTGCGTGCACTTCACTCCCATAGTCGGTATCCCGCCAGTAATTGGCAAATGAACACACAGGCACAAGCAGGGGAGGCAGCGGTGCTGGGGGGGTCAGGCAGAGTGTCTCTCTGGGCCCCGTGGGTTCGTTAACGGTGCCCATTTTCTCTTTTTGTCTCACAAACATGTTTCCTCTTTTTCTGTGTCTCCTCTGTCATCAGGGTCCTGTGAGTCTTTTAAACCAGCAAAGGCAACATCAGAGAGAAGAGGGAGGACAGGGTCCTGTGACAGTGGCTGGGGGTGGAGGTGTCGTCCTGAACTGGGAGGTGGCAGCAGGGGGCAGTGGCACCTTGGGAGTAACTTCCAGAGGCAGGCTGCCGCTCTCTCTAGAATAAGCCAGGGTCAGCAGCAGCCCAAAGCCACAAACACTGACTTTGAAAGCCCTCCTAAGAGCTGCATCTCTTGACTCCCCCAACAATCGCGCCTTGTGCCCGGGACACGGCGTGAGTTACACACTTAGAGCAGTTTCCACTGAACCGCATTCAGTGGGTTTTAAACTCTGGGGAAAGCTGGCAGCCTATTTGTGGGTTTTTCTTAAAAAACTAGTTAGAGGGACAATTAAACCTTTATGGGCCCCAGAATGTACCTATGCAGACATAAATAAGGATCATTCTTCGTCACCGGAGAGAATCCACCTTCTGGCAACAGATGTATTTTTCTGCCATCGCAGGACAGAGTTGAGCTCACATCTGAGGGCCTTTGTGATTAGGGCAGGTGATGGGGGTCAGCGTGAGCAGAGTTAGAACGTGGACCCTAAATTCTCAAAATGGACACATCGTGGGCCTCGGACTGGCATCTATTTATGGGATCTTCTGCCTCTGTGAATTTGACTATTCTAAGTATCTCGTATAAGTGGAAAATACTGGAATGCATTTTTTAAGGTTAACTTAATAATTCTCTTGCAAAGAGACATTTGTATATATGTCAATATATATGTGTGTCTATATGTCTCCAAACAGACATGTGTATATATGTCAAACCCTGTTAGCTTCTGTCCTGGTCCTTTTTCTGCATTGCAGTCACTGCAGTTTGTCCTTACCTGGCTGTGCATGAGGAACCCTGACGGACTGTCTAACGCCACTGGGAAATGTTGAGTTCTCTGAGAGCAGGAACTGCGTGCACTTCACTCCCATAGTCGGTATCCCGCCAGTAATTGGCAAATGAACACACAGGCACAAGCAGGGGAGGCAGCGGTGCTGGGGGGGTCAGGCAGAGTGTCTCTCTGGGCCCCGTGGGTTCGTTAACGGTGCCCATTTTCTCTTTTTGTCTCACAAACATGTTTCCTCTTTTTCTGTGTCTCCTCTGTCATCAGGGTCCTGTGAGTCTTTTAAACCAGCAAAGGCAACATCAGAGAGAAGAGGGAGGACAGGGTCCTGTGACAGTGGCTGGGGGTGGAGGTGTCGTCCTGAACTGGGAGGTGGCAGCAGGGGGCAGTGGCACCTTGGGAGTAACTTCCAGAGGCAGGCTGCCGCTCTCTCTAGAATAAGCCAGGGTCAGCAGCAGCCCAAAGCCACAAACACTGACTTTGAAAGCCCTCCTAAGAGCTGCATCTCTTGACTCCCCCAACAATCGCGCCTTGTGCCCGGGACACGGCGTGAGTTACACACTTAGAGCAGTTTCCACTGAACCGCATTCAGTGGGTTTTAAACTCTGGGGAAAGCTGGCAGCCTATTTGTGGGTTTTTCTTAAAAAACTAGTTAGAGGGACAATTAAACCTTTATGGGCCCCAGAATGTACCTATGCAGACATAAAAAGGATCATTCTTCGTCACCGGAGAGAATCCACCTTCTGGCAACAGATGTATTTTTCTGCCATCGCAGGACAGAGTTGAGCTCACATCTGAGGGCCTTTGTGATTAGGGCAGGTGATGGGGGTCAGCGTGAGCAGAGTTAGAACGTGGACCCTAAATTCTCAAAATGGACACATCGTGGGCCTCGGGCTTAGCTGGTCTGAAATAAATCACAAACTCCCAAAGCCTTCCCAGAAAGCTGCCAGGATTTTAGGCCAAGAACACTCATCTTGCTTCCTCCTTGTGTTACTTTGGGCCAAAAAAACGGTCCATTTGTCAAAGAGTCCTGACTTCTTTATTTCCACTCTTACAACACAATACAATGCATTCACATATTTACAGTGCAATGTCCTTGAACGGTCGGGATGCTTTTTTTTTTTAATCTAATAATATCATTAAATGCACCAGAGGGCTCTCTCCTTAAAGGAACCTTTGAGGAAAACTCTTTTGTTAAGTGAATCAGTCTTTTGTAAAGCAAATCATCAGCCACCAATTTGTTCTCCAAATCTGAGATTTCACATAAGAGATTTTCTTAAACCAGGCCATCTTTAAGTGGTGGCCTGTGCATTTTCTTTTATTTTTCTGACTTTGCTAAAAACAAGCTCTTCCTGAATAGACGTTATTGGACCAGGATGAAGGAATCTCAAACACTTGAGAAATCAGTTTCAATCATTCCCGTCATCCATAATTCTTTAGAACCGCCAGCCTAAAGCAAAGTATAATGATCTCCTGACAAAGAATCCAGCTGCAGATTTGAAAGCCAGTCTATTTGAAGTCAGTTTCAAAAGAAATGCAGAAAAGAAGGTTTTGCTTTTTTTTTAAAGTTATTGTCATGGGGGTTTGTGTGTGTGTGTGTGTGTGTGTGTGGTAGAATTCATAGCATAATATTTATTATTTTAAACATTTGTTATGTGTCTAATTCAGTGGCATCAAATAAATTAGATAACCTTCACCATTATCTCCCCAAACTTTCATCATCCCCCCAAAAACTCTGTACGCACTAAACAGTCACTTCTCTCCTCCAGAACCCTCTCCCTCAGGTCATGGTAGGCTGTATCGTACTTTTTGTCTCTAGGAACAGGGAACAGTTTTAAACTTCAGTTTACTTCAGGACGTGTGTTCTTCGCACGGCTGGTGGGGAGGTGGGGTGACTGTGGCCATCCTCTTTCTCACCCTGGGGACTCTTCCCAGCACCGCCTTCCCCGGCCCTGGTCCTCCAACGACAGTGTCTGCTAGATGAAGCCAGAGCGCATCCGAACGGTTTAAACTTGCAAAGGGGCTGCAGCCCCCTGTGGGAACAAAAAGAGGTCACTGGGTCTGAGTCTCTGTTACAAGCTCAGGAATGGCAAGAATTTTCTGACTTCAATAGTCTGAGGAAGTAGACGGCTGTTTTGGTGTCTGAAGCCGGCTTGGAGCCTGCATGTGGCCCATGTTCAGTGCCTGTCAGCTGCAGAGTTAGTACCTGAGATCCCTCAGAGCTCAGGCTCAGTGAGATGGAAGTGCAAGAAGAGCCACGGAGGGCTCCCTCGGACGCCCTCAAATTCTATGCCACGGAATTTCTCAAATTGAAAAAACACTGGCTAAACCACTCAACCCCTGCAGACCCCCCATCTCTTGTACCCATCTGTGACTGACAGAGGCACACTCAGAATGACTCACATCTGTCAATTTGGGTGCTCCTTTGCTCAGGAGGCTTGGAAACTCTCAAAGGAGTGAGCCTCCTTACCTCTGAGCTCCCTCACCCCCACTTCCCACCCTTCTGCAGCGCACCGCTGAGGAAAACAGGAGACTTGGTTTACGAAATCTGATTTTAATTCTTTCAAGAACTGCCTTGCCTCACCGAGCCTGGGACTGTGAGCCTGCCAGAGGTCCTTGGGACAACTGGGGAGAAGTGGTTCCATGGCCACAGGGAACAGCGAGCCACCGGGAGGTGGAAGGGGAATCCCCACAAAAGCAGGCAGCCTGCTGCTGCCACATGCTGGTGACCCTGGGCAGGTCACTTTGCAGTCTGGCCTCATTTCTTGGAAGCTGGGTGGAAGTGCCCCCCAGTTATGAGAAATTTGCAGCAAATGGAAGAGAAGTAAGGCTTTCTGATAGCTTGGATTCTTGAACAGGAAGTAAGACTCTTTGTTTCCCACAGGTGCTGATATTAACAAAAAGAAGGGCTGCAGAGAGGCAGAGGAGGAAATCTGGGGAAAGGAGGAAGTGGACGGTATATTTTAGATTTAGGGACAGATTGAGAGTGAAGTTTTGGTTGGATCTTGGTGAGAAAATATTCAGCAGACAGGTGGAAATAAGCAGGCAGGAGAGAGATTGAGACTAACTGATAACAAGAATGGTGTCAGAGGCTTCCCTGGTGCTCAGTGGCGGAGAATCTGCCTGCAAATGCAAGAGGCAAGGGTTCATTCCCTGATTTGGGAAGAACCCACCTGCTGAGGAACACCTAAGCCCTTGGGCCTCAACTATTGAGTTCAGTTCAGTTCAGTCGTTCAGTCATGTCTGACTCTTTGCGACACCATGAATCCCAGC
>SJYC01090510.1:0-20368 GCA_006408675.1 Madoqua kirkii | reverse complement strand
CTCAAAAAAACATGTATTTACTCATGTGGTTACCTTTTCCAGTGCTCTTCATTCCTTTGGGTAGATCCGTATTTCCACCTGGTATCATTTCCTTTGGCTTGAAGGACTTCCTTTAACATTTCTGAGTTCTTTTCTACTGGTGATAAGTTCTCTCGGTTTTTGTATGTCTGAAAAGATCTGTATAGTATCTTCATTTCTGAAGATATTTTTCCTGGGTATAAGATTTAGGTTGACAGTTTTGTTTTCTTTCAGGACTTAAAATATCTTGCTCCACTGTCTTCTCACTTGCAGCATTTCCAGTGAGAAACCTGCAGTTATCCTTATATTTGTTTTTCTCTATATAATGTGTTTGGTTTTTTTTTCCCCCTCCAGCTGCTTCAAAGATGTCCTGTTCATCACAGGTTTTGAGCATTTGGGTCGTACATGCATTGGTGTAGTTCTCTTTCAGGTTTCTTGTACGTGGAGCTCATTGAGCTTCTTGGATCTGTGAGTTTACAGCTTTCATCAAATTTAGAAAATTTTTGGCCATCATTTTTTCAACTAAATTTTCTGTCCTCCAACTTCTTTTTCAAGGACTCCAATTGTATATATTAGGCTACTTGATGTTGTCTAATAGCACATGGATACTCTTCGAAGTTTATAAACTTTTTTTTCTGTAGGCTTAACTTTGAACAGTTTCTATTGTTATGTCTTCCTGTTCCTAAAATTTTCTTCTGCAATGTCTGCTGCTGCTAAGTCGCTTCAGTCTAATTTGCTATTAATCTTAGCCAGGGTGGTTTTCATCTCACTCACTTGGTTTTCGTCTCTAAGAGTTTGGTTAAAATCTTTTTTATAACATACATGTTTTTGAGCAAATGAAATACAGTTATAATAGCTGGTTTAACATCCTTGGCTGCTAGTTACAGTATCTTTTAGTCCTGGGTCAATTTTGATAGATTTATTTTCCTTCTCATTATGGGTCACATTTTACATGTCTGATTATCTTTGTTTGCATGCCAGACATTGTGAATTTTATCTCACTGGGTGCTGCATATTTTGGTATTTCTACAAATATCCTTGAGATTTGTATGGGAGCTAGATTACTTGGACACAGTTCAATCCTTTTGGTCTTACTATTAAGAATTGTTAGGCAGGAACAGAACCATGTTTAATATAGGGTTAATTATCCCCCATTACTGAGACAATACCCTTTTGAGTATTCTACCCAAAACCCCAAGACTTACGAAGTTTTCCAGTCTGGTTGGTGGTGATAGACATTGTTCCCAGCTCTGAGTGAACACCTGTTATCTTCTCTAATCTTTCCAGATGTGTATTTCCCTGAGCTTGGTTAGTTTCCTCACACTCGTGGGTCAGTTATGCTGCATACTTGACAGAGACCTTCTGCAGATCTCCAGATCTCTCCCCTTTGGTATTCTGTCATACAAATTCTGGCCATCTTGGTCTCCCCAGATTTCTAACTCTGTCCTCAGGCAGAGAATTCTTAACTCAGAGAATTGGCTGAGCTCTGCCTGGGTTTTCTCTTCCTGTGTTACAGCCTGGAAATCCTTGTATGGCAGAAAGCTTGGGAAATGGAAGAGTTTGTGTGTTTTCCTTTCTCTCAGTAACTGTCTTTCATTGCCTGAAATGGTTTGAAAACCACTGTTTCATATATTTTGTCTATCTATCTGTCTGTCATTTTGGTTGTTTCATGGAAGAAAGTATATCCAGTTCCTACTGCTCCTTAGCTGGAAGTGAAAGTCCTTCTTTTCCTTCAAATCCTTTCTTATCCTTTGTTGCAGGTAGAACAGTGTTAGGCCCACGGCTGACTAATGCTTCATTCACTCAAGCTTCTTGAAATAATTCATCTTTGTAAGTAGCGACATTAAAGCAACAGTTTTTCAGAAATTCAATTGTCAATGACTGGGTTAATTTTTTAAATGTTCAATAATAAATTATTATAATCCTTCTCAAATGAAGACCAAATTCATTTAAGTAACTGGATGGAGGCAAATTAGAAATTTTTTAGAAACACACTATATAGAAATGTTTTTAGATGCTTGTTTTTGTGTACCTGCTTTTACTTATTTATTTTAAATTATTTTATAACTTAAATGACAAATATGAGATCAATACATATAGATCTCAGAAATCATATTTATTTTCACTGCAAGAGTTTCCCATAGTAAGCGCTGAATATTGAAAGAGTGATTGAATGAATAGAACATTGTTTTGTGTAGAATACTTTCTACTTCACCAAACAACATTATTTTATTTCAATAACAACTCTATCAATACATCTATCCCCCCATTTTAAAAATTTAGGCTCTCGATTATATAGAGTGAAGTGAGCCAGAAAGAAAAACACCAATACAGTATACTGACACATATATATGGAATTTAGAAAGATAGTAATGATGACCCTGTAAGTGAGACAACGCAAGAGACACAGAGGTATAGAACGGACTTTTGGCTTCTGAGCGAGAGGGAGAAGGTGGGATGATTGGGGAGAATGGCACTGAAACATGTATACTATCATATAAGAAATGAAGCACCAGTCTATGTTCAATACAGGATACAGGATGCTTCGGGCTGGTGTACGGGAAGATCCGGGGAGATGGTGTGGGGTGGGAGGAGGGAAGGGGCTTTGGCATTGGGAGATCGTGTACACCTGTGGCTGATTCATGTCAATGTATGGCAAAACCATTACAGTATTGTAAAATAGAATAAAGTTTTAAATTAATAAAAAAAATTTAGGCTCTATTTATCCATGCCTCTTCCAGTCTCTTCACAACACACTTTGTTGCCCAACTTCATAACATTGTTTTGTCAGATGAAGTTAACACAAATCAATATATCTTTGTCTACAAGAGAGGTTTTGGATTCCAAATTTGGATTTGGAAATCTAAATTGAAGAGGTTTGGCTTAAACTCAGAAGCATCAAACTTGCATAACACTCTGACTACTAGTGTAATTCTTGAGGATTCTTGGGGCTCCATCACCCTGCTGTGCTTTGAGCTCTCCCCGCATCTGTCATGCACTTCTGTGGCTCAGCCAAATCTTGCCCAGTTTTACCCTTCCTTCTTCCATGAAGCCTTCTCCTGTCACAGCGATCTCACCCTTTGGCCTGCTCCTTAGAACTTGATTGTCTTTTCCATTCACTTGGTACCTAATCAACCATACTGCCTTGTCATACCCTTTGTGTTTATGTGGGAATTCTGTCTCAACCAGCTTGTAACCACTTTCAGAACAGAGGCCCACAGTGCTTAGCAAAGTCATAATAATAATAACAATAATAGCAATAACCAACAGACTATGTGCCAGACCTTGTTCTAAGACCTCTTTATGAATGACTTAGTTAGTCCTCATCTTATTCCTAGGGTGTGGTGCTATCATTACGTCACTTTCTAGATAAAGAAGCTGAGGCCAGGAGGGTTAGGTCACTTGCCCAGGGTGGCTAGCAAAGCCAAGATTCAAATCTAGCCTTGTGACTCGAGCCAGGGTCCCTCACCACTGCACAATGCCGGGCCCTGGGGGTGTAGCAGGTGCTGAATGAATGGAAACACAGAGGTCTGCCTGTGCAGGAGGGAAATTTCCAGCACGAGCCTGGTTGAATTACTGTCATCGCCTTAATGTTTCCCATCGCTTCTCCTCCATCACTGCTGCTGTTTCAGGAATGAGATCCTGTGTGGTCCAGGAGGAAACAGAGAGGACAGAAGTGAAATGCCTACACCCCTCTCCTGCCTTCCTCCCTTGCAGGCTGGGCAAAAGAGCAAGTTGGGACAGTTCTTTCTGCCACCCCCTTGCTCTCAGAGCCAGTCAGCAAAGTTGAGCAGGGAGAAGCAGAAAAGGGAGGTTTAGGGGACGAGGTTGGGGGAGGGAAGTGACATCCTCAGGATCACTGATTTTTGGGGCCTATGCCTCCCAGGGTTCAGTCAACCGGATGTGCCTGTAGCTTGCCAGAATTTGGCCGGATTTAGAGAGATAAGATCAATCTGACCCTTAATTCTCCAAATGTAATTTATGGGCTTGTCTTTGGTGTGCTGCAACATGTCTGGCTATCCAAAATCTGGTAATTATTTATGTAAACACAGCATTCTGCCTTTGTGGATTATAATTGGACTTGAACGGCAAGAAGCGAGGACTTACACAGTTGGGATGGTGCTGAAACCTTCCTTTTGAAAACACTTACCTGAGCCTTTGAAATCTTCCCTGTGGTTCATAGATAGCTTTAGCTAGACACCACCACCACCACTCCCTCCCCAAGATTTTTTTTTTTTTTTTTGGCTTCTTCCTTCAGCAGGCCTGGGCAAATGTATTCCCAAATATTAACAGGTTTTGTAGTTCCTCTCAGAGAATGGGGTAAAGACACCTCAACCATCTCGGCTGGACTCAAACTGAGAGGACATGAGCCCTGGGGTGGAGGCCTCCACAGATCTCCTCATTGTCTGTTGGGACATGAATTTTATACCCCCACTAAGAATAAACAGGATTAGGAATTTAATGCTGTTTGGAAAAGAGGAGAGGTGGCTGGTGAAGAGAAAGGTCTTTGCTTTTTATTCATGCTGCGAGTTCCCCAGGAACCTTCGCTGTACATACACACAGGAGAGCCAGGAGGATTAGGGGGAGAGAAAATGAGCTGATTGAACAGATGGTTCAGCAAGCACTCCCAGGAGGCCCCTGGGGTGGATGAATCTGCATCTTTAAATAACATTAATTTCTGAAAGGCCCAAATTGTTTCCTAAATTGCTGCACTGAACTCTTAGCTTTCATCTATTTTTATGGCACCTCTCCTAGTGGAAGGCAGGGGCTGCTGCTTTCTGACAAGCCAGCTTTGGAGAAATTACTCATCATCAGTGCAACCAGTGAGGAATCAGTTTCATGAAAGAGAAAGAAATCTTTAAGAATCAAGGTGCTTTGAAAAACAGATTTTGGCAGAAGCAACCCCCCCCCAAATAATCCAAACAAACCACCCAGTTCTAAAGCCAGCTGAGACCCTCATTTCCTCAGTAGCCTGAGGCAAACCAATTAACCTCAGTTTCCCCATCTGTAAAATGGGCTTAATAATGCTTACCTGCTGCAGGAGGGCTGTGAGGTTTTAATAGGGTAATGGTTGTAGAGCCTTTTGATGTAGTAAGTTTTATTAACTTCCAAGGGATTCCCTGAGGTCAGAAAAAGCAGTTAAAACCAAGAGAGAAGAAAAGCATTGAAAGGCAAAGCTCAGCAAAGCATTTCACCTTCAGCTCTAATTTCAGAAACCCAGAGTCCGCCACTCCAGCGTGAGTGGGAAGAGTGTCCCGGGCTGGGGGCGTGTGACTGGCATTTGGGAAAGGAGAGCCTTAATACTGTCTCAGAAGGTAAACAAATAGCCTTGCTTGATCAAACCAAAATCATTCTTTGGCCCCACTAAGGTTCTTTTCTAATAGCAAGTCTCCAGTAAGGGACTTATTTTGGTGCTAATCCAAGGTCCTTGGAAGTGGAATTTAGAAACCCCTAGTTTCTGGCTTCCTGCTTCCCAACAATTAAATAAAGAGAGAACTCAAAATCTGGCCTCCAGCCAGGGTTCCAGACCAGAGAGGGGGCGATGAAGAGCACCGGCCAAGGTCAGAGAACGGGGGCTTTTTGAGCTCCATCACTCACAGCTAGGTGAGCCGGCCTAGGTGGCTGGGCCAGCTTAGTCTCCTACTTCATAAAAATGATTTTAATCAGACAACCTTGCCCGAAGGGCCCAAATAATTAAGATTTGGAATGTGAAAGTGCATTAAAGTTATAAAGCATGCTCAAAGTACTAGCTACTATAATTCAGGACAAACCTCTACATTTCCCTCAGTAACTTTTTAAAAATCTCAGTAATTTGGATAATTGTACCCCAAGTCAATTCATTCAGTGTAAGAAACCCCATCCTCCTCTCTAAGTTTTGATTTGCCCCCATGGGTTGAGTGCCCACTAACTAGTCAAGGTGATCGGGCATCAGTGATATGGACACAGCCCACAGGGTGACCAGCTGGCCCGGTGTGCCTGGGACTGTCCCAGGTTCAGCACTGGAACTCTTGCCCCCAACGCTGGGCAAACCAGGATGGTCAGTCATCCGACTGGAAACTCAGGCTGGTTAGAAAGTGCTGGTTACCAGTTCCTGACAATTGATTCACTATGGCGTGCTAGCCAGGCTATTGACTTATCAGGGAGGCCTGGCAGGCCATGGGGGACCCCAGTCCATGGGGTCACAAAGAGTTGGACACAACTGGGCGACTGAACAGCAACTCCACCATGGTATCATGGGAAACGAGGCACAGCCATGCGGGGCAGAAGCACCTGGGATCTTACCATCCAGCTCTGCTACCATCGACCTCACATCAGAACTATGGCCTCAGTTTCCTCACCTGTAAAGGGAGGGGACATGATGCAATTCCTTCTCACCTTTTCCTCCAGGAAAAAAGGACACAGACACCTGCCCACAAACTAGCCCAGCCCCACAGGGGATGCTGTGTGGTTTTCAACAAGAGAGGCAGACGGTGGGGATGTGCCAGGGGCCCATGTCCACTTCTGCTGTGGCTTTCAGCTCCTGATGTTCACTAGGAGCCCTTTAATACCCTTTCTCTGAGCAGCAAGCACGTGGCTGGGAATGTGGTGGCCCTAAACTAACAGCTGAGAGCTCTACATAGCTCTTTAGGTCACTTTAGCACATTATACCTCTGAGATTCAAACTTTCTCCACGGTCGCGTTAAGATTCAAGTTTGGCAAAATGGAGCGCCGAGTCCAAAAACGAAAACAATCTAAAAGACCAGGGCTGTTTCCCTTACCCCGGTTTACTGAGCGACACCTTTTCTTGCTGTGGTTTCTATAATGGTATTTTATTTTACAATGTAAAGGTAAAAAAAAATACTCTCTGCTAACAGAGTAAAACCACATTAATTATACATAGGTTTTATCTTCGTTGCATAGATTCTCCAGCCAAACCACTGCTTGGATTCCCCCTTTGTCTGACCCAGGTAGACAGGCGAGAGGATCAGAGCTGAGATTTTTCTGGTTGTATAAAGCATGCTCAAAGTACTAGCTACTATAATTCAGGACAAACCTCTACATTTCCCTCAGTAACTTTTTAAAAATCTCAGTAATTTGGATAATTGTACCCCAAGTCAATTCATTCAGTGTAAGAAACCCCATCCTCCTCTCTAAGTTTTGATTTGCCCCCATGGGTTGAGTGCCCACTAACTAGTCAAGGTGATCAGGCATCAGTGATATGGACACAGCCCACAGGGTGACCAGCTGGCCCGGTGTGCCTGGGACTGTCCCAGGTTCAGCACTGGAACTCTTGCCCCCAACGCTGGGCAAACCAGGATGGTCAGTCATCCGACTGGAAACTCAGGCTGGTTAGAAAGTGCTGGTTACCAGTTCCTGACAATTGATTCACTATGGCGTGCTAGCCAGGCTATTGACTTATCAGGGAGGCCTGGCAGGCCATGGGGGACCCCAGTCCATGGGGTCACAAAGAGTTGGACACAACTGGGCGACTGAACAGCAACTCCACCATGGTATCATGGGAAACGAGGCACAGCCATGCGGGGCAGAAGCACCCTGGGATCTTACCATCCAGCTCTGCTACCATCGACCTCACATCAGAACTATGGCCTCAGTTTCCTCACCTGTAAAGGGAGGGGACATGATGCAATTCCTTCTCACCTTTTCCTCCAGGAAAAAAGGACACAGACACCTGCCCACAAACTAGCCCAGCCCCACAGGGGATGCTGTGTGGTTTTCAACAAGAGAGGCAGACGGTGGGGATGTGCCAGGGGCCCATGTCCACTTCTGCTGTGGCTTTCAGCTCCTGATGTTCACTAGGAGCCCTTTAATACCCTTTCTCTGAGCAGCAAGCACGTGGCTGGGAATGTGGTGGCCCTAAACTAACAGCTGAGAGCTCTACATAGCTCTTTAGGTCACTTTAGCACATTATACCTCTGAGATTCAAACTTTCTCCACGGTCGCGTTAAGATTCAAGTTTGGCAAAATGGAGCGCCGAGTCCAAAAACGAAAACAATCTAAAAGACCAGGGCTGTTTCCCTTACCCCGGTTTACTGAGCGACACCTTTTCTTGCTGTGGTTTCTATAATGGTATTTTATTTTACAATGTAAAGGTAAAAAAAAATACTCTCTGCTAACAGAGTAAAACCACATTAATTATACATAGGTTTTATCTTCGTTGCATAGATTCTCCAGCCAAACCACTGCTTGGATTCCCCCTTTGTCTGACCCAGGTAGACAGGCGAGAGGATCAGAGCTGAGATTTTTCTGGTTGGGGGCACCTTGCAGGGGTCAGCCAATTCTTTTAAAGTGCCCTTAACAGGAGCCTATGTTAATGAAAGCAGTTTTCTCATGACAGATCAGAACCTGGCCTTTATATCATTAAAAAAAAAATTTTTTACATTGAGTAGAAACGGTGAACAATGATTGAATCAAAGCCGCCCTCAGCAGCCTCCCCCCACTCCACCTCATCTGAGAACAGCCCTGTTTCAATTTCACCACTGAGTTCAGCCTGCCTGCTCCAGACGTCCAGACCTCACACTCTATAAATCGTCTCTGCCCTTGCCCTGGAGTTGCTGACGATATGTATTTTTGGGCCCAGCATTAATTCCCTCATCCTTGGCTGGTGACATTAAGATTTGTAACTGATAGAATGTGTTTTTAATGTATTTCCTGCAGGTTACTATTAAAGAAAGCTAATTCTTCTGAACTTGCAAAAGGTTCTGCTTCCATTAAAAAAAAAAAGGCATTACGGGAAGAATTTCCCTGCAGCCTTCGGAAGGACAGGGCAGCTAGCAGGGTCTGGGGCTCTGGAATTCTGTGCTTAGCTCTGCCACTCACTCTTCCTCCTCCCGCCCAGTCTGTACTCCTCTCTGCGCCTTCGTTTTCCTGGGTATGAAGTGAGGATAAATATTTGTCCATGAGATGAGGGTGTTGTAAGGATTAATTGGTTGGTGCTCCGGGAAACCTTTGAAGATGAAAGACGCTCCCTGCAGATGCTAAGTAAACTTGTAATGTGTCTGGTTTTAATGAGCCAGGTGAAGCCAGAGGGGATGGCTGGAGATTAACTGTGCCTAGTCCAGAGCTAGCCTGCTCAGACTGGGCTGAAAACAGGGTGGAGCTCCCTGCTGGCTTCCTGGCTCCTGGCACAGGGCCTGGCACGTTGGTGTCTATAAATATATGCAAAAGCAACTGAATTGGGATTTAACCCAGATTCTCATGTCACAGAGAGCAGGGCCCCGGACTTCGCAAAGCATGCTTACTGCCTGTCTTTCTAGCACATGGCTTGGGCAGTTACTTAACCTTTCCAAATCTCAGTTCCTCATCTGCCCAGGGGGATAATGAGAGTCCCCTTTCTCAAAGGATGGTGGTGAGGATTTATCATAAACATAGCCAGCAGCAATGGAGCACTGGCTCAGGTCAGCCAGGCTCTGAGCACTTTATACTCTTGAGCTTACTGAATTTGCACACCAACTCATGAGGGAGGAGCTACTGTTATCATCCCCACTCTACAGGTGACAAAACTGAGGCACAGAGGGGTTACTCAGTAGCTTACACGAGGCCCAAGTTCCAAACACGGGCTAAAGCATTGATCATGAAGTGAAATACTGCATGTTACCCTTGGCAGAGTGCTGGACACATGGTAAGTCCACAACCAACAGGTTGAGGAGCTCTTAGACTCTGCCTAATTTGCCAAACCAGCAGAGAGCTCCATGGGGTTGTGACTCAGCCAGGTCCTGGGAATGTAGGAGCCAGGAAGGAGGGGCTCAGAGTAGATGACCCTGCTGGGGGCCCAGGGCGATGGGAAGATGCTAGGTGTGTGCACCCAGTCAACCTGCAGGTTTGGTAAGGTGTGTGTCTGAGCCTGCTCAGGGTGATCACATCTGGGACCCATGAGACTCTGTCAAAAGTATTTCACAGGCTGATTCATGTCAATGTATGGCAAAATCAATACAGTATTGTAATGTAGAATAAAGTTAAATAAATAAATTTATATTTAAAAAAAAAAAGTATTTCACACCAAATCTGGTACCTCAAAGGCAGCCTGAGCTATGAGCTTCGAATGCTAAAATATAGGAACCCCTGGGATTGTGCTGGTGCTTAAGGAGGAGGTACCTTGGAAGGTGTGGGCTGGATTGCAGCTAGTCCCAGCAATAATAAAGCAGAGTAAGAATGAAGCAAAATAAAATTCTGGCCCAAGCAGTCTGAGTTCATGTGAAGAGTCAGAAGAGAAAACCAAGGCCCAGGTAAGAAATGATTTCGCACCCCCAGCACGTGACATCATAGCCTGGGCTCTGACATAGTAAGAGAAGCAGCTAAGACGTGGGCTGGGAAAGACTCTGGGTGGAACAGAAATATCTTCAGCAACTGCTTCTGGTGATGGAAAGATGGAAATGGAATTTTATTTAAACATTATGTTGTTTTGAAAAGTCTGACTAATGTGAAAGTCCCTATTTAAAAAGGAGTTGACTCTAC
This sequence comes from Madoqua kirkii, assembly GCA_006408675.1. NCBI lineage: Eukaryota > Metazoa > Chordata > Mammalia > Artiodactyla > Bovidae > Madoqua > Madoqua kirkii. Next base: position 9,898 of record SJYC01090510.1, on the reverse strand, counting down.
ATTGCAATTGGTTGGTGTTTCTACACCCACATGTTGACTAAGGCCTTGGAAAACAAACTTCCTGGTAGATCCTGATTCAAGTCACTTGGGAGCAAACGCTTCAAGGTACAATCCCTGAGCTGTGAGCAGAGGGGCCTGGCCAAGAAAAACCCTGTGTCTGTGTTTATGAAAAGGCAAACAGATCCCAAAGGGAGGCCCACGTTCTAGCTGGCATTGGGCACAGGCCCTCCAGGAAAGCACACACAGATTCGAAGGAGGCCCTGGCCAGCTTCTCTGGGACCCCAGTGAGCCCCGTTTCAGAGCCGTCTTTAGACACACAGAATGCAAGAAGAGGGAAAGGGCAGCGTGGAGCCTTCTCTTCCTGAGAGCCCACTAAATGCTGTGTCTGTTCACCGCAGCTTCAGTCCAGCCACGTGAAGCATGTGCACGTGAGTAGCACAGTGGCGTGCTCTCGGTGTGGAAATGGGCCTGGGCAAGTCAGGCAGCGTGTCCCGGTTTTGCTCCAAACAGTCTCAGTTTATGCAGTTGAACCAGCGTAATTAATAATAGCTTTCTCCTCCATTCTCAAAGATGCCTCCATTTGGATAACAAGTCATACATGGACACCCTAGGTTAAATGAATTGCTTCCAAATCACCCAGCTAGTGAGTGGCAGAGTTGGGATTTGAACCTAGGTTTTTCTAAGTTCAAAAAGCAGACACTGGGGGAGTTCCCCCCAATTCACAATAACAAAGACTGTCGGGGCGTCGACTGCAGAGCACAGACAGCCTTTTGGAGCTGCCTGCCTGCACCCGCTCCTCTCACTCACTCAGTGCCTCCCTGAGCCTGTCTGATGGGCCTCTGGGCAGGAAAGTGCCCAGCAGACAAAACATACACTTTCGCCAACAACCCTCTTTGCTGTGTTTGTTTTGTCTGCTGAGTGCATTTCTCTCGCCTCCTTCATGATAAAAATGCAAGAGCTGACTTCAAGTTTGGGCCACCAGCCCATCTCCTGCATCCTGACCTCCACAGGAGGACTGCCTAGGCCAGCCCACTGGGGCCATCCTCAGCCTGCCTTCCACCGCTCTGTTTCTCCAGCCCTTACCTCTCAGACACAGAAGGTTTGTGTCATCCCAGGTTCACAGGTAATATCTGTTAATGTTTCAGAACCTCAGAACTGATCCAATCCAAGCTCCTTTGTACCAGTGAGGAAACCAAGGGCCAGAAAAGCCAAGCAACTTGCCTGAAGGTCTCTCGCCTCCTTCATGATAAAAATGCAAGAGCTGACTTCAAGTTTGGGCCACCAGCCCATCTCCCGCGTCCTGACCTCCACAGGAGGACTGCCTAGGCCAGCCCACTGGGGCCATCCTCAGCCTGCCTTCCACCTCTCTGTTTCTCCAGCCCTTACCTCTCAGACACAGAAGGTTTGTGTCATCCCAGGTTCACAGGTAATATCTGTTAATGTTTCAGAACCTCAGAACTGATCCAATCCAAGCTCCTTTGTACCAGTGAGGAAACCAAGGGCCAGAGAAGCCAAGCAACTTGCCTGAAGGCACAGAGTTAAAAACTGAAGTCAAAAGTCTCCTCACCCCAAGGTCAGGGTTCTTTCAAGTCAGGTTCTTTCTCAGTTTAGCCTGAGGCTGCCTGCTGCGAGGTACTTCCGGTAACACCTGGAGAAATCCTTCATATAACGAGACTTGTTGGACTCCAGAGACCAAGGTGTATCTGCTTGACCTGGCCCCTTAGGTCTTGAACCTGCCAAAACTCAAAGTTAGCAGCAGGGTCTTCATTCAACCACCTGCTGAATCCACTTGCTTGCCTTCCCGCCTGGTGGTTATACATAAACATCCCCAATATCGAAGAAATCACCACTCCTGACATTGCCTGCTGTCTCCAGACAGCTGGCTGCTGCAAACATCTTTGCATTGAGTGGGATGACCCACTGCAGGGCACGTTTGACTCTCTCTTCTCCCACACATCCTCAAAATAGTTGAAGACTCAATAACTGTTGCTCTTTGGATTGTTTACTCTCATGATGTTGTTTTGATGGCAAAACAGATGGAGAGACCTAACACTGAAGCCCACCTCTGCCTTTTATCTGCTGTTGACCATGGGCAAGTCACTTAACCGCTCTGAGCTTCAGTTTGCTCACTGGAAACACTGAGAGATCATGGGAGTATTTACTTCTTTGGGAGCTGTGAGGATCAGATGAGATAATCCGTGTAACTGATGAGGGCCGGTATCCAGCGCAGCCAGCACTTATAAACGATAACAATATTCTTGTTTTTCTCCAGCTTCACACTGTATTTCTCTAAACGCAGCAGCAAGGCTTTTTAGTTCCTTTGGAAACTACATCACACGACTTTCATCATCAATTAACACCCATGTGCCCTTTTCACACGCAAAACTGCTAACACGTTTTGCCCACGAACTGTCACTCTCACAAATTTGCTTTGTTCCCTCCCTCCAAGCATGAGGCTTGCAGCTCCTCAGATTATATTTCATCCTACTAGAGGCTGCCTATCTTTCTGGCCATCAGGACTCTCTCTGAATCTGAGATTTGGAGACTGGAGAAGACGATAACCATGTGAAAACCACAAAGGCTCAACCACGTGAGGCTCCAGCCCACCCCGTTTTTCTTTCTCCCATCGAGGGTCCATAAAAGCCTGCCCAGCTGCCCAGCGAGGTGACCCCTTCAAGCCTGACCGACGTGTTGACGTTCTGTGGCAATTGTCTGCAGAGGAGCCCTTGTGCCCCTTTTGAAGTTCAGTGGAGTGAAGTGTAATCTAAGTGAGCTGGAACACGTTTTGATAAAGCAGCTTCCATGGCCAGGGGCCTCCTTTCGGCAAAGCCATTAACATGGGAAGCTGAGCCGGGGCTGAGCTTTTCGTCTGGGTCCGCCAGCCCGTCCCCTGGCCTTTGATCACAGGACATTAGGATATTTGCGCGCAAAGCAGTAGTTCAGGTCTGACCTCCTTGTTTTCCAGATGGGGAAACTGAGGCCCAGAGAGGAGAAGCGACTTTCCTGAGGTCACAGAGCTGGTGAGGGGCAGGATCAGTGCTGGGACCCTTGTCCACACTGGCCAAGCCTTCCTCGGGCTGTACAAAATGGTGGTGGTCAGTGACGAAACAGAAAGAATGCAGAGGACGAGGCACGTAGGAAGAATCAGGCTCCCTCCCTGGGGAAGGCGGGCAGACCCTGGCATCTGCACGCCAGCCAGGCGGGCCGAGATTGGAAGGAATCAGCTGAGCCTGGCGAACACCCACAGCCTCCTCAAAGCACGGCTGCACTGTTGATCTCATTGCTGGTCTCGTCAGGGCTGGCGTCTTGCTGACGGGCGAAAGGGACTTGCTCAAGGCCGCACAGGGCAGGCGCTGCTGAGGGGACATATTGCCCTGGAAAAGGGCTTTAAAGGTCATTTGGATGATGAACAGGGGCAGAGCTAGGAGACTCAGATCTCACGAGGCGGTTATGAGCTGAAATGGGTGCTTCTTTAGAAGAGCGCCCGGCCGATTCATGCTCACCGAGCTCACCACCACCATCAGGACGTCTGCCACTCCCATCCACCCTCAGAGCTGCTTCTCCAGTGGGGCCGGGTCCTCCTTCCTTCACCCGGAGAGAAAAGGAGGGCTCCCAGCCCACGCTTCCAAATCCACTGACCAGAGGCCACTGGAGCATCCCACGGGAGCTCTGAGCGGGTGACTGGCCCCCAGGATGGCGGAAGCCCAGCACATGCTCTGAGGGGTCCGGCCTGTCCTCTGGCTCTCCAACTGCCTCCAAGCCCCCAGCTTTCAGACCATCTGAGGAAGGGATCCAGTCCTCCGCATCCCCACTTCCTGGTCTCTGGGGAGGCTTCTCAGGAGGCGAGGGCTGGAGAAGGGCTCCCCCAGCCCTCACTGCCAGCCACGCTCCCAGAACAGGACAACAGGGCATGATTCCCACGAGCTGGGTGAGTCAGGACAGGAGGCAGGGAGATGCGGTCTTTCTTTTCAGCCTCAGACTCTCAGTGTGCAGCTCTCGGGCGGCAGATTGGTCCTTCTAATGATGTCTAACTGCTGTCAGAAGGAGCTGCTGTTCCTAGAGACTGGTCGGGTGGAGAGAGTCCAAGATCCTGCTGGGGGCCTCGAGGGTCCTGCCTCATAGGCGACGCACAAGTGCAGTGTCTATGGTTTACCTTTGTATGTTTTCTGTCTGATTTCTTCAACACAATGGTAGAGAATCCACCTCCCAGTGAAGGAGATGCAAGAAACACAGGTTCAGTCCCTGTGTTGGGAAGATTCCCCTAGAATAGGGAATGGCAACCTGCTCCAGTATTCAAGCCTGGAAAATTCCATGGACTGAGGAGCCTGGTAGGCTACCATCCAAGGGGTCACAAAGAGTCAGACATGACTGAGCACACACATACACACAGCTTCTTCTCAGAGTCTGAGCTCTCAGTACACACTTCCTCTCTCTGAAAATCCTCATAGTAACTAGTAACTGGTTTTTACTGTGGACACACACAGGGATGAAATTGTGAGCTGGATTTCCTCATTTTGCACCATTCCAGCATGCCTCCTTCCCTCCCCATTCTTGAACAAGTACTAAGTTTCACAGATATCACGTTGATCTGTGAAGAGACAGAGGAAACAGTTCGGCCCTGGAGAAGTCTATACCTCGCACAATGGTATATGCCATCATAGGGGGTACAGTGTGAAGAGAGCCCACAAGAGAGGGACATTGTCTGACTGAGAAGGGTGTAGTCAAGGAAGGCTTCTTGTAAGAGGCAATGCCTGAGCCGAGTCCTGACAAAGGGCTCTGAGTCAGCAGATTTGAGGGGTAGGCATTTGGAAGGGTATTAACAGCATCCTAGACCAAGGGGGCTAAGTAAGCTTGGCCTGAGTAAAGGTAGAGAAGCAGAAAAGGGCAGGCAGCCTGAAGGCTACTTGGAGATGAGCAACGTTGAACATGGGTGTGAGGGGTGTGAGACGAGTAGACAAAGTATTGAGGTGGAGACAGGAACAAGGCTTTGTGTGACAAGGTTACTCTGGAGGCAGAGGCATCCTTAATTAGAGCCTCATTCTGCAGAGTTTCTCAATCAAAGGAGCAGCATGTGGCCACGGTGGGGGTGGGGTGGGGCCTTTGAGGCACAGAGCTGAATCCTAGTTGTGTCCCTGGCTGATTGTGTAATGTGGACAAGTCACTCAACCTCTCTGAGCCTTGGCCTCCTCTGTCAGAAATACAGGGATAACAGTGCCTCTCCTGTAGACTCTGTGGAGAACTAACTAAATAAAAGTAGCGTTCACGAAAACCCCTGGCACAGTGCCTGGAACTTAGAGTGGGTTCCATAGAGGCAGATTTAGTCACTCATTCCTGTATTCCTGCGTTCATGTTCTCACTTCCTCTCTCACACTCTGCAGTCAGGAAAGGAGGTGACAAATCCCTTATGTCAATTGGGATGTAGTTTCAGGAGCTGTTACAAAGGTCAAAATCACAGTGGCTCCAATGGCCAACAAGACAGAAGGTTATTTTTCTCTCTCACATGGCTATTTAAGCACAGGCAGCTGGGTGGATATGGCAGTTCCCAGGCTGGGCATCCCGATTCCTCCTCTGTAGCTGCTCTGCCCACCCTTGACCTTCAGCTTCCATCTCCCAGCTTCTAACACTGTGTTCTCACTCTAGCATGCTGCCCTTTAAGGAAAACTGGCAGTTGCTCACATGGATACAGCACCTCCGTCAAGTCACACGTCATTGGCCAGAATGGTGTCACATAGCCACACCTAGCTGCAAGGGAGGCTGGGAAATGTAGTCTATATGACTCAGGCGTTCTCAACAGGGGAGATTTTGTCCCCACTCCCACGGGGACACTTGTCAGTGTCTAGAGGGGGGTCATTGGTAGAAGCCATAGATGCTGCTAAATATCTTACAAAGCAAAGAACACCCCACCCCCTGCCCAACAAGAAAGAATCATCCAGCCCAAAATATTGAAAAGCGCCACAGCTGAGAAACCCTGCTGTGACCGGGCAGCCAGAACGTGGGGGTTCTGTTACAAAATGGAGATAGAGAGCAATGAGACAGGAGGACAACTTGCAATTTCTGCTGGAGTCACATACATTGAGGATCACATGATTGAAGAGGATTAAATGATATCTTTTCCCAGGTGGATCTCTCTCCAGCAGGGATCAAAGCTTTAAGTCTATGGGCTTAGAGGACTATCAAGAATTAGCCACAAGACAGGGAGGATTTGCATCTGGACAGCCCTGAAATCTCACCCGCTGGGTGGTCCACCCAGAGCTAGGCCACCAAGGAGGCTGGAACCCATGAGCCTCCCAGGGAGCCAGGACCCCACAGGTGGAATTCGGTGCACAACCTCACCCTGCAGTATATCTCCCCCTCTGGAAGGTTTTCCTTGAGATAACTTGGGACCTTCTGCCACCCATTTCTCTTTACTTCTGTTTTCCAAGCAGGTGAAAACTGGGCTGAGCAAAAAGGGTGAGAGATAAGAGGCCTTAATTTCCAGGGAAGATACCCCAGTATTTGTCCAACAACACTAACTTAGCTGCCTTAAAACTAGCATAAGAAACTGGCCAACAGAGAGGATGAAGGATTTGGATGTATCCTAGGGAACTACTGCACTCCTACCTATTTGACAGTACGTTCTCAATATCAATGCTTCACTAGGCTTCCGCAACATACTAGAAACTGTCCTTAGCACTCTTCAGATGTCACCACCCTTAATATCTCCATCAATTCCGGGGAAAGCTACTATTATCCCTATGATACAAAGGTTCACAGATATTAACTTGCTCGAGGCCACACAGCTAGTAGGATACTGAGAGATGAGTTTTGGCCTTGGGAATATCTGTCCCTAAAGCTCATGCTCCTTCTACAACCACCTCTTTATCTACCAGGATGGCCAATGGGGATCTGACCTACTGTGAAAACACCTGCATCTCCAAGGAAGGTGGTTCACCCCATCCTGGTCACTTGCTCCAGGGTCTCACCCATAAACAAAGCTCAGTCTCTGTTCACATGCTGCAAAGAATGGCATCATCCACTGTCTCATTTACAACCAGGAAAACAGGAGCACAGAGTGGCTAAGCGGCTTGTTCAAAGCCACACAGCGAGTCAGGAGGTGATTCAGAAGTCCTGCCTCATTCTGCTCTTAAAGAGAAAAACAAACAGCTCTGGAGCACCAGTCCCAGCTAGCCTGTGGATTTTGCCAGGAACGCTGAGCTGTTAATCTGGGGAAGAGGTCCAGGAGGGAAGAGACTCCAGATTTTCATAGCTGTGGGACTGCTGGGGCTGCACAGAGGAAACCAGCGGGGGAAGAAAGGTCATTTTTGCCCGAGTGAAGGAAACAGCAATGACTCAAGACACACGTGCTCCGAGTCCATTGAGCAGAAAGGGCCCATTTTTAGATAGATGCTCTTTTGAGCCTTAACCACACCCGATGCCACAAGCCGGCGTTTGTCAACAGGAAGCCCATCCCAGTGATGTGTATTCTGCTCCCTCGCACTGGTTGCCAGGGGGTGACTGCTGGGGGTCAGTGGGAACCAGAAGCAAGGGGCTAGGCCACCAGACCAAAGAAGCCAAGCCCAGGGAATGACCTTCACGCTTCTGAGGAAGGCAGTTGTGTCCAGCCGCCAGGACCTCAGATTTTCCCAGGCCAGGTCTACCACGAAAGGGCCTGAAATAACTCTGAGGTTCTGTGCCCACAGGGCAGGGAGGGCAGTGGCACGGACTGTGGGCAGTGGACATGAGCACAGCGCCGCTTTGTTGGGGAGGCGAGGAACTCTGCCTCCCACAGGCTGTTCCACCTGCCAGCAACACCACTGGGCAGAGATGGAGGCCCCAGCTGAGCTCAGCAGAGGGAGAGGCTATGTTAGGCTATGAAAACAGAGTGAATCTAAAACTAATCAGACAATCCAAATGGAGGACATGCTGAACAATAACAGCCTGGACCCCAAAAACGTTCATAACAGCCAACGAGAAGAAACACCACAAATGTCCAACAACAAATAAATGGATAATCAAAATATGGTATATCCATACAAGGGAATATTATTCAGACTTTAAAAGGAAGTTCTGATCCACGCTATCACATGAATGAAACTTGAAAACATGCTGAGAGAAACAAGACACAAAAGGCTATAGATTATATGATTTCATGTATATGAAATGTCCAGAATAGATAAATTCATAGAGACAAAAAATAGATTACTGATTGCTATGGCGGAATGCAGAGACTGCTAGTGGGTACACAGTTTCTTTGGGGAATGATGAAATTTTTTGGAATTAGAAAATAGTAGCAGTTTCACAACTTTGTGATTATATACTTAAAGACAAAAAAAAACTCTGAATTGTACACTTTAAAAGGGTGAATTTCGGGGCTTATCTGATGGCTCAGTCGTAAAGGATCTGCCTGCCGATGCAGGAGACACAGGTTCAACCCCTGGTCCAGGAAGATTCCACATGCCAAGGAGCAACTAAGCCGTGAGCCACAACTATTGAGCCTGTGCTCTAGAGCCCAGGAGCTGCACCTACTGGGCCCATGCCCTGTAACCACGGAAGCGTGTGCACCCAGGGCCCCTGCTCTGCAGCAAGAGAAACCGCGGCAGTGAGAAACCCGCCCCCCGTAACTAGAGCGCAGACCCTGCTCACCACAGCTAAGAAGGCCCCTGCAGAACAAAGACCCAGCACAGCCAAACAAATAACATTACTTTTTAAAAGGGTGAGTTTCATGGCATATGAATTATATCTCAATTTAAAAAAAGTTTTTAAAAAATTATAACTAAATACAATGTGTAGTCTTTGGATCTGTTTTGTTTTGGCTGTGCCATGTGACTTGTGAGATCTTAGTTCCCTGGCCAGGGATTGAACCCATGCTCTCGGCAGTAAAAGTACAATGTCCTAACCCCTGGATAGCCAGGGAATTCCCCCAGTGTGTGGTCCTGACTGGACCCTATACTGAAAAAGTGAAAAGCTACAAAGGACATTATTGAGGACAGGGACATTTGAAGATAAACATTACATTAGATGATAGCTTTTGTATCAGCCTTAAATTTCCTAAATTGATGAGGTGCTGAGGTTATACTGAAAAATGCCAGGTAGAGACACACTGAATATTTAGGGTGAAATGACATGATGTCTGTAATATACTCTCAAATGGCTCCACATTAACAAAAATGACAAGGTTAAATAACTAACCCAAAATCACAGGAGACAAAGAAATCAGATATTGTCTAACAGTGGTTAAGAGCATGGGCTCTAGAGCCAAAGTGCCTGGGAAAACATGCAGCTGTGCCTGTTGCCAGCTGTGTGACCTTGGGCAAGGTCCTTAACCTCTCTGTGCCACATTCTTCTCGTTTTAAACGTGGGATTGATGATGATGACGATAATAAGGGTAGCCACCTCCGAGCATTATGTGTGTTAAAACATATAGAGACCTTAGGACATGACCTTGCATGCTGAAAGTGCTCTCAATCTAGGGCAGAAAATAACTCAAAACCAAGTCTCATCTCTAGCAGAGACCAGACCTTCATGCTGCCTTCTCCCTAGAGGGACTTGGAATATCATAGGACACTGGGATAGAGGGCACTTTCAAAAGGGCAGAATTACCAGAGGCCAGGGAAAGGGAGGGCAAGCTGCAAGAGGCAGGACCTCGAGGCTTCAGGACTGGAGTGGGAGTGGGGAGAGACCAGGCATAGAGATGCCACAGGAGCCAGAACTGACAAAGGGGATGCCCTAAACTGAAAGAGAAGGGACAGATGTGACACCTTCTAGCCCAGTCTTCCCAAGCTGAGAAAACTGAGGCCAAGAGAGCAGAATCATGAAACCAGGGGCTTGCAGCAGGGAGTGGCAATGCTAGGAAAATATTGGCAGGACTCTGGTCCTGTGCCCTGGTAAGTAGGAATCCTCAGAAGCGACTCAAAAGCTT